>RJWM01008920.1:0-70456 GCA_004363535.1 Dasyprocta punctata
CCCAGGGAATGTGTACCAAGATATATCATATTCAGGTGATAAAACAAGTCTTAACTTTAAAAGAATTGAAATCATACATAGTTTATTCTCTGCACACAGTGGAGTAAAACTAAAGATCAAAAGGAGAAAGTTAACAGGAAAATCTCCAAACACTTGGAAACTAACCAGTATATTTTTAAATAATTCATGGGTCCAAAAGAAAGTCTCAAGGGAAATTTTTAAAAATATTGAATGAAAATACAGCATATCCAAATTTGTCCCTCAGTGGATTAAACAAACAGTGGCACATCCATTCTGCAGAATACTACTCAGCAATAAAAAATAATGAATCATCGATATGAGCAACTTTCATGAATCTCCAGAGAAGTGTCCTCAATGAAAAACCCAGTGCCAAAAGGTTATATATTCCAACATCCCACTTATATGGCATACCTAGAAAAATACATTTACGGAAATGGAAAATAGATTAGTGTTGCCAGGTTACAGATGGGTAGGGAATGGCAAAGGAAGCAGTAAAGCTAGAAAAGGGCAACATGAGGGATCCTTGTAGTGATACAAATATTCTGCATCTTGACTGTGTCGATGTCAGTATCCTGGATGTAATCTTGTATGAGCATGCTGCAAGATATGAACACTGGGGAAAACAAGGCAAAGCGTACTTCAAAGCCCCATCTTAGCATATGAGAACCAGCTGCCCAACTCAGAAGATGCCCAGAGACTGAAGAAAGCAGGAGATAGAACCAGAACTGTACAAAGTGCCGTTTATTAGGGACTTTCAGACAGAAGTGTGCCATGGTTGGCAGCAAGACGGAAAGATCCTTGTACCCAAAGACAGGAGGAAGGAGTTTACAAGCTAAGCTAAACAGCACAGGTGGGCTCTAGCCTACTAGAATGTAACTGGCTTCCTCAAACACTGCTAACATGTAGGATGTCAGTTAAGAAGGTGCCACTGCTTGGTAGAACACGTTTGTCTAACTACCTTAGCAACTTTCTTTGTTTTGCTCCACTAAATTAGTGCTACTGTATAATTTTCCTGAAATGGATTTGTTGGTGAAGACATCCTAATTTCACCCAAACTCACTGTTCCTCCCTTTAGAAAAACATCGCCCATACACTTGCACCTCTCCCCTGAGTGCCGGCCTCTTCAGACTTGCCGACGTGGCTTTTGGAGTCCTATGGCCTTAGTCACTCAGGCTGGAGGGCATCCTGCAAGAGACCACCTTCTTATCCTGCCGTGACTCAGTCTCACCTACTTCCCTTAACAGACAGGATCCAGTTTCATCAGCTTGAAATGTGACTCACACCATCCTCAACAGAGATAAACCGTAAGAAGTAGAGAACTGCACTAGTTCAGTAAATCAAGGATATGAAAGACTCGTAAAATGAAGAGAAAAATGCAAACAGTAAAAACTCATTAAAAACTGTTCTGCTGAGATGCTGGTGTCTGAGGCTCAGCCATGTGTGGCTGGAAGAGGAAGCCAACATAAAACACACTGGGTCTTTCTGGAGTACCTGTCGCCCACCCCCTGAAATTGGCCTGGTTATAGCACTGTGGTGCTCAGGATGTTTCTTGGTTATTTCTCACTCATTTGCTGTCTTATAAATCCAAGGTCCGGTCAGTGCAGTGCTTTCCATGGAATCTTGCTCCTGGGTTGCCAGTTATGTCTGGGTCACCGGTCTCCTGAGTCTCCTGCCTTTGCCTGCGTGATGATAGGAGCCCTCTGGCATGATAACAATTGGTAGATTTGGTGGGAAGATTTACTCAACTACAGCACAGTATTTGTAGTACTTATAAGTAAAAGTTAACTTTGAAAGGCTGAGATCAACCCACAGGCGTTTCAACATATTACTGTTTCTGTTTACCACCAATAAAGTTAGATATCAAGTTACAGAAAGGAATATTGACATTTTATTTAAATGCTGAATGCATTCTCCTAACAGTTATTTAAGACATATAAATTTTTATTGACCCAATCCCTAGCCTAGTTTTTCTTACAAAGTCAAGCTAAGATATAATAGTATATTTTGACCTTGTAATCATGACATGGAAGGAAGGCAGTGGGGAAGACCTGATTTATAGCCCCCTCCAACAAATCACATTTGCATTCTTCCTTGAAGATCCTTTGACATTTAAAACCCTTATGTTGTTTCCCTGTCCTTCAAAAGTGTGGTCACTGGGTGTGGGTGAGTTCTATTGTGGTTTTTGTTTTTGTTTTTTGCTTCTAGTTCTGGGGATTCAACTCAGGGTCTTTACACTGACCAATATCCCCAACCTTTTTTATTTTGAGACATGATCTCATAAAATCACTGAGTTACCCAGGCTGGGCTCAAACTTGCAGTTTTCCTACCTTAGTCTCCCAGAATGGTGGGGTTACAGGTGTGTACCACCATCCCTGGCCACTGTGGAGTTGTTTTGATCCTTGAAGAGCTTGCTCAAATGCCACTTGTGACCAGACTGAAGCTGAGACCTTGGTTCCTGAAGGGTGATGTACTATATAGGAGATGCTGGTGGGAAGAGACTAGCCCTCTGATCTGAGAATGTGTCTGTGTCCAGGGCTGGTGCTGTTTGTTCATACTGGGCAGATTGTATTTTCTGGAGGATGCAGAGCAATGAAGGGAGCATGATTCTTGCTGACTCCTTTAGAGTTTGCTGAGTTGTTTTAGCAAAACTAGCACAAATCAGAGGCCCAGGTAGTTCTTCACTACCTTTATGACCCAGCACCAGGGGTTACTAGAGGAAGTGGTGTCAGAGGGGACATCAGGGACAGCTTGCCTGGCCTGGACTCTTGACCTAAGAAGGGACCCACTTGGCATTGATAAGGAAATGGAGCAAAGTATGGTGGATAAGACCTGATGAGCCTCCCCAGGAATACTCTCAGTCAGATTGCCGTGAACACATGTGTGCAACAACCTGGAAACCTTGGGAAAACTTGAGAGTATTTTGAAGGGTAGACCAAACACTGAGAGGCCAGATCACTCAGAATTAGGACCAGAGTGGTTCAGGAGTTAGATACAAATACGAACCCATTTTACCATCCTGGCAGATGAGACTTGCTAGGATAAGACTATACCCATGTTCATAAACTTTAGTTACTACCATATTTCCAGAATTGTATATGCAGTCACAATAGTCCTTACAATCTATCTCCCAGTACAGAGATTGTCCCTGTTATACACACGGGGTTAGCGAAGCTCAGAGAAATCAAGTAGTTTGCAGACGATCAACCTACTGGTTACATGGTAGATCTGTCTGTCTTCAAAGGCTGGATGCTAGATTTCCAGTCCCAGGTTTGATTTCAGTCCCACAGATGGATGGGCATTTCACACCTTAGAAATCATTTCAAAGTTCATCTGAGGGATGACTACTGGCCATGACTGGACAAGTCATCCTACCTTGGCCAGCAGGGATAAAAGGAAGAGCACATGGGAAGAAGTTGCTTTGGGTGGACAAACCCGCACATAGCCACTCTATCCTCTCTCAGAAGTGGCATGTTCATCGGGGAATGAGTGAGGAAATTTGCCTCATACCTAAGAAGAATCTTCTCGGGCTTCCCTCAGTGACAGGTTGCAATTAGCTTCTCTGATGTCACCGATGGATAATGAGGCTGCCAATTCCAAGAAGTCTCTAATCTGTCAGGTCAATCCAGACCATTTTTTTCCTAAAAGACTTACTCAGAAAATTGATTTCTTAAACAATTATGGAGCAAGAATTCACTGTTTACTTAAAGGAATGATACAAAAACAGAAAAGAATGGGGATCCATAGCATTTTTGCACCCCCATTGAAAGCTGTAAGAGATGGAGATTAGACTGGGTGACATACAGTGTGTATCGCCTACAGAGAAGTGGCAAACTTCGTTTAGCTTGAAATAAACGGTTACCATTTATAATTAGACTTTCAAAGGTTGTCCACTGATTGAAAAACATTAAGGCCTGCTCTTGTTTCCAGCTGTATTTGGAGCCGATTGGCTCATTTAGAGGCAATGTGCCTTTGATATTTGAGTCCAGCATTCACTTTAACTTTAAACAGACATGCTGGGAAGAGGAAGTTGGGCTGGTGATGTGCTAATTCTTGTTTGTGATTTACCCCCGAGGAACTATAAGAAACCTGCAACTTATTGTACATTAAGAACTGAAACTGGAGACAGCCACATCTGGTTTCTTGGTTGGTCTCCCTTCCCCTTTTAAAAAATGAAATAGTAACCAAAAATGCTTAGGCGAGATAGTTTGATTGTAATGGTTAATTTATCAAGGATAAAAGGTTGGAGGCTAAAGTGCCCCAGAGAAAGAGAAATTGAGGAGTTTTGCAAGAGGGGTTACAAGCCTAAGTAAGTAAAGGGAAAAATTGTGTTAAGTATATTATGGAATTTCTCTGAGACATTGTGTACCAAGGTAAAGCTTTTAAAATGCATTCCAGTTTCGCAGTTGGAAAGCCAAGTGCTCTAAATTGCTGTGGGCCTGGGTGATTGGTACCAATTTTGGTCTCTCAGGGGCCCCCTGATCCTGAAAAAGAAGAAGGAGTGAGCTGGATTGAGGTAGGAAATAATCCACTTAAATAAGGGCAGCATTATGGTCCCAGGGTCCTGCTGTCTATTAAAAATCTTAACATTTATGCTTTATGACTTTATTAACATGAAAACGTTTATATTTTATATATGAAAACATTTTAATCAACTCAGTAATCAAAATGAATAATATTTCAATGCACCATTTTTTAGGGAATCAAGATTAATGCCAAAACATCTGTGATGAACAACATATTCACGCTTTAAATAAAGCCAAAGATCCACTGTATGTTAGAGCTTGCTCGACCACCCACTCCCATCCCCAAAACATCCCTGGGATTCTAGGAAATGCAGGAGAGAGGCTGGTGGTGCAGAAAGAGACAGAAGTGTGGAGCGGGAGGCCTAAATCCTGGGTTCTAATCCTGCCTTTTTCTTCACCACCCAGAAGTAAAGGGTGCAATTAGGCCTTTTCCTACCCCATTACCAGGTGATGGAAGGGAACATTCTTGCATGTGCTAGAGCTTAAGAGTTGATTTTATCCAGTCCACAGGTGAATATTTTAAATATTTATCAGTCTATATTTATTACATTATGTTTAGCTTGATATATATCAGAAAATCCATAAGTAGCACCTTAAAACCATAGTTGCAGTGTATTATTTTTGAGGATGAAATTATAAACAGCAACAACAAAAAAGAAAACAAAGTGTGGATAAGCATAATTCACCAATCAGTATCCATCAATACACGAGCTTTTAGTGATTCTTGAAGTGTTTTTCCAGCATCTTCTACATAGGATTTGAGATGAGGCAATGCTTGAGGCAATTGGAGTGCCTGAAGGCTTTCCATACCAGTGACTCCCCCACCCAAGGAAAACAGACAAACAAACAAGCAAAAAAACTGCCTGATCTCAGCTGAGTAAACCTAGGTGTCCTGGTGTGTAAGCGTGTGCCAAGTGATTGTACCTACTTCACGGAGTTATCCAGATAAAATCAGATAATTCCTGCAAGGAGTGAGGCCCAGGAACTGGCACAGAGTAAGAGCATAACCTGTGTGAGCACTGCTATTATTATTTGGACCACTTATGTATGTTAGTTTTTTTTTTTCCCCCTCCAGTGAATATACCTTGCCCTTATAGGGACAAATAGACTCCTCCTTCTACCCTCAGCAGTTGACATCCATAAATGCTAAGCCAAGGCAATCAGGGTAGGTTGAAAGAACATAGGCTTTGGGATCAGATATGATTGCTATGGTTTGGTCTTGGCTTTACCATTTGCTAATAAGTGTCCTTAGATGAAACAGATACCTTCCCTAACTTCAGTGACCATCTGGAAATTAAGAAGAGTACTCGTACCTTCAGGAAGAATTGAATCTCACTCTTAGAAAGCAAGTTCATTTCCCAGATTTACTCCTGTGCTGTGCTTTCCTCTGCCATCCCCTCCCTACTCATGCTCTCTTTTTCCTGCCTCCTCCTCTTTTCTTTCTTTTCTTTGTTTTCTGTTTTGTCTCTGTAACATTCTCCATGGTCTCTTCTTCTGCCACCCTGGTGTCTTACATGCTCTGTTTTTTTTCACTTGCCTTTGTGCTGTTCTTTTGACATTAATTAAACTCAAAAGTCTGGAAAGCTTATTCCATCCCATCTTTAAAAACTATAGACAAGTATAATTTTCAGGAATTTTTTTTTCAGCTCCTATACTCCCTTTAAACCCTCAGTGACTATAATCTCCTATTTCTCATCATCCTATTGTTTTCCTGTAGTCTACCAACTTGGCCCTAAGTCAATGAGCATTAATTTTTGTTAATGTTATGGATAAAGAGGGTAGCTGAATACAAAGGATCCATGACAACTGAAACAAATGGCCCTGTATTTTTGGCCCCACTGAAAATGATTTTTCATTTAAGCAATACTTTTGACTCTAGTCCAGCCCAAAACAAAGGAAGGTTAACTTTCCTGAGCATCACAATGTTGTACAGCCTGGGATTTTTTGGGGAAATCTTTCATGATGAGATTTCCAGTTCGTATTTTCAGGTATAGGCAGTGCTTTCGCAGAAGTTTAATGAGGGTTCCAACAGGGTAGGTGCTTGCCTGATTCAAACAGGTCCCCCATCACAGGTGGGTTTTATTGAGTCTACTGTTGTTAGTGATGTGGGATTAAGAAGATGGGGAAATGAACTCACTCTGCACGGGTCGTAGAGAGAAAACCTGTGACTCACACGGATGAGTCTTAGCGAGTGAACTTGGCTACAGGATTGTATGTCTCCTGGAAACTCCAGAGCTTGGAAAAGAAGCTGTATCCTGAAGAATAGGGAACAAACCCATTCATGAAAACTCCAGCTGTGATTTAGAAGCACATGAGAAGATGGTGAAATAATGTGAACCCAGTGCAATGCCACGGAAGGAAGTCATCATCTCCTGGGCTTCCACTGTTTCCTGGGCATGTCACTGACCACTCATTTCACCCTCTCATGAACCAGCAAGAAGACACTGTCTCCAAGCACCCCCACCACAACCTCCAACCCATTTTATAGGTCAGCAGTCCGAGGTGGAGTCCAAACAATTCGCTCCAGTTGGCACATAACCTCTTTGGCAAACTTCTTGACCTTGGAAATTACTACTCTAGCTACCTGTTGGACACTCTAGAGTAGAAGTCATTTATATTAGGCATCCCAGAAAACTGGTGTTATTTATTTAAAAGGTGAAATATTAACATTTTGTTAGAAGCTCAGAGACTGCTATAAATGACCAGGAAACCAACTAGTGGTGGAGGGCAGGGGTAGCAAGCATAGGCAAAGGGCATGCCATGGTGAGAAGCCTGCTGCCAGCCGTCTGCTTTCAGTATTGTGTAGGATTCTATCCTTCTAGGGTCAACATTACAGTCATCATAGCGAAGTCTTTCAAGGTGACCTAATATAAACATGACATTCCCACACATCTCTCCTTAAACAAAAGTAAACAGGAGGCAATTATTAAATATTGCAATATTGCATATGTTGTGTCTAATTTAGTATTCACAAGGGACTAAAACGACTATTTACAGAAGTACTGTCCAGGTGCCAGGTACTTTCAGTGAGATTCCCTGCATACAGGAAAAACCCAATAAGCATGCTTTCGATTTGAATGCCAAAACTTAGAGAGATTACCTTATTAAAAATTCCAGGTCTCTTGTGTGTGTAAATGCCAGGTGTTTGTAAAATATGATATAGTTCATAAATACTGTGTTTCTCATCTCTAGCTCAGCTTTTGTCTTCTACAGGGTACCAAGAAAAGGGTCAGAACTTGAATATGAGAGTAAGGTATGGCTATATTTTTTAAAAAATCAATGATAAACCCCTAAAAATGATGAAAATCAAAGAAATAGGCTTTCCTTTTTAGGAGCTTCCAGGGAAAATAAAAGCCTTCCAGAGAGACTCCTCACCCATTAAAAAAAAATGTTTCAAAATGGAAGCAAAGTTTAATTGTTTCTTCACAGCTAAACCAGGACTGGGGGATAAATGGTGATCATCTTCGAACTGTAGCATCCTTTGCAAAGGAGCCTGAAAATGTGCAGTGGTGTGATTGGCTCTCTACCTGGCAAACATTCCCACTTTCTGTGTCTTCCTATCCCCTACTAATGTACCTGTAGGGTGAGGAAGGGAGCTCACTTTCAGAAATAAGCTTTGGGCCCAAGAAGGAAATTGCATAAGGATAAGATAATTCTGGATTTTTCTTATAAGCAACCTGTAAATTAAACCTGATCCCGTCAGAGTGGAGAGAAACTGGCTAGTGCTTTGAGCACAAATTTAGTTCAGTGGTTTTCAAAGTGCAGTCCCAAGGCCACAATGGAAAGTTGTTGGAAGTGAGAATTCTCAGGTTCCACCTCAGACCAATGGAATCTGGGCTCTCGGGAAGGGTCTGGCCACCTGTGCTGTAACGGGCCTTGTAGGTGATGATAATGCTGATGCTGATTCATGCTGAAGTTTGAGAGCTACTGGTCTGGTTCATTGGGTCAGGGTAACCCCCAGGGCTGTTCCTTACTGATCTTATGCTCCCATTTATTGAGCATTTATGTACATATGGTATTTCATCTAATCTTTCCTGCAGGCTTTTGTGGTTGGCACTAATGTTTTTCACATAGGTTAGAGAGATGACTCAAGATGACTCAGCTAGTGAGGATGAGAGTAAGGTTGAAGACCACATGAATGTGATAACAATCTGTCTTGGTTGCTGAGACAAAATACCTGACACCCAAAATTAGGGAAGGAAAGGTTTATTTAGCTCATAGTTTGTGAAGGTTTCAGTCTAAAATCAGGTGGCTCCAAGGCAGGGTGGCATGGTATGTGGGCATTAGTTCAAGGTGGCAGAAGACAGCAAAAGCAGCAAGAGAAAATGGGGAATAACAAGTCTCTTTTCCTCCCTTATATCGCTATCCAGCCATGGGGGGTGGTATTGCTTTACATCACACCCATACCATCACCATGCCCTCCTCTTGCACAGGCTGAGGATGTTTACAAAGTGAGGACCCTGGCCCCCTGCTGAATCACTTAATTAAACTTCTAAACTTCTCAAGTTGACAAGTATAACCATTACACAATCTTTACATGCGTTAAGATCCTCAGTATTAAAATCCTGTTGCCTTAGAACTACCTGTCTCTTGAGAGGAACTGCATGAGCAAGTAAGACCTAACATAGGCTCAGATTGCGGGCTAGGAAGAAACTTTAGACTCCACCCTTGAACACAGAGATCGCTTCTCTATAGCAGTGTTCCCCAAATATGTGGAGCTCTTTCTGCATTTTCCCTACTGTGGTGTGACTTACCCACGTTAAATGCCTGCTGCAGGTGCTCAGGCCAGCTCAGTTCCTGTGCCTCAACAGCTGCCATCTACTTCTCCTTTTTCAAGCATGATAGCATGTGTCACTCTTATCAGAGTCACTGATAGTTGCAGAGGTCAAATGAAGAGGAAGACCAAGTCTTGCAACTCCCGTCTCAGAGGTCTCCCATTAGTGGCCACCATTGTTTGGTGACAGTTGCTCCTTTGGTTGGGGTATTTCAGGTGCTGTGTCGCTGCAGAGAGGAGATGTGAGGGAAGTTTGAGAAGTCTAAGAAGAGAAAGAATGTCCCTGTGGTCTCACTGGTACTTTCATTCTAACCATTTTAGATCCCCTGTCTTCTTTTTCTCTTGCCAATCACAGGCATAGAATCATCTTTGTTCTGGTCCTCTCTAAGCTAAATAAGTTTTCTTCTTTTACACAGACATTTTCCAACTTAAAATACTCTCTGCATTCACCTTCAGTATTTACCATAGAGATTAAATTAAGCTTAAGAGGAAGAATACAGTGTCATGATTGGCTAGTGATTAAAACTGTGGTCTTTAGGTACAGGCAGAATTGTGTTCTAATCTTGGATTCAACACCTGTCAGCAAAGGTGCTTTGGGACCTCAGGGTCCTCATACAAAAAAACAAAACAAAACAAAACAAAAAACCCAAAAAACAGAAAAAAACTGAGCCCATCAAATGCACCTTTCAGAATTGCGGCAAAGATCTCATTCACATCACTGTTGGCACAGGATAAAAGGTGGTAGGAGTCGTTTCTTTTTATTGTTTAGTCTCAGTCATGTTAGTCTTCTGTAGCTAGTTACTCAGGGGGTTGGGGTAGGTTAGCAAGTTCTTTTTGTGACCATCTAGGCAGTAAGAATTTGGCGCTTATAGAAGACTGTATTGAAACAGCTCAACTCCACCATGGTGGTGCAGACATCCACAGGCGACATGTAAACAGATGGGCATGTTTGTGTTTCAGGACACTTTATGTAGAAAAGCAGGCAGCAGGCAGACTTTGGCCCATGGGTTGTAGTGTGCTGACTCCTGTCTAGCACTTCACTTTTAGTTAAGTATGTGATTGTTTTGGAAACTCTGAGCTCCTGGCTTCCATGCTGCTTGACTTCTGTCTTGAAGGAGAAGCAGGAATCTTCGGCACTTTGATCATGTGACTTCTACTATTGCCAAGTGAATCTGTGGACTATTTGTGGGAAACTCTGCAGGTAGCCTAGGAAAAATGACTTGAGTCAGCCAAAGAAAACATGCCTTCTTGGGAAATGTTGTGTGGTGGCAAAATTAGCTTGTGGAAAGAGAACAGAAAACTTATCCAATCAGTTGAAATAATGAAGATATACTCCTGCAGCAATCACCACATTAAACGAGGTTCTAACAAGTAGCAGTTTATGAAGAAGAAGAAACCAAATGTAGCTTTGCTATGCTTCTTGTCTTCCACTAAATTCTATTAACTAGGATTGCACTTGGCTGCTTTTAGCCAAAACTCGAAATACAGTGGCTAAATCAAGTAGAGATTTAATATTGGCATCCCAATGGGAAATACGGACACAGCACTCTGGGGGAGTTGTAGCTAGTAAAGGTCTCAAAGACTGTGGCTCCACCTAGCTCTTGTCCTGTGATCCTCAAATTGTAACTTTGACTTCATAGTCACAAAATGGCAGTCTGAGTCTAGGCAAAGAGTTTAAACTTCAGGCAAGAACCAAGATGAAAAAGTGGACAGAAAAGGCTTTGCCAGTAGAAGTCTGCTGAAGGAGACTTACCCAGTGGTTCTTGCACTGAGCATCTCATTAGGCAGAAGGTTTCACAACTACACTTAGCTGCAAGGGAGTTTGGAGAAGTGTCTTTCTTTGGGATGGCAGCTCAGACAAATCCGGGGTCTCTTACTCAGAGAGGAGAATATATTTGGGGGAAGCAAGGCAGTGTCTGTCACATTCTCCAAAATGGCAGGTTTGTGTTGCATAGTGGGTGAAAGCAGGCATCTAAAATTGAACTTAAACTAGTTCCCCCCATTTCTGAAGGTGAATCATATAACCTTTCTTATAGGACTGTTCTTAGGATAAGATAAAATAACCCATGTAAAGAGTAAGACATTGATAGAAATCATTATTATCATTTGCTGCTACTCCTCCTTCCAAAGTCTGTATTTTTCATTGAAATAAATTGTTCACTGATTCTGAAATAGCTACTTGTAGAGCACTTGGAATACTTGAATGACTTCTGTCCAAAGGAGTCTCAGGAGACCTTTGAGCTAGGCTCTGAAAATAGGTAAGCAAGGCATCAGAAAGGGCATTCCAGGAAGAGCAAACAACATGCGCTAAAGTTTCAGGTCCTCAAAGAGCCTACTGCCTTACCACATCATGTATTGGAGAATATTGCTAGCTGCAGATATCAGTGGAGGTTTTCCAAGGGTCCACAGGCATTAGTGAAAGAATAATAGATGATTGCAGATGATTCTTGAAATTTTTCAAACGGAAATAAGCAGCAAGTTGAAACCACCTGTTCTAAAGCTTTAAGACAGATTTGATTCTGAACCTACTGTGCCTGTCCTGCAGCCAGAATTTTCCATCTACCATCAGGTTCTGACAAATTTACGAAGCAAATATTATCATCTTCACTTTATATGCGAGCAAACTGCAGTTCAGGCAGACTGAACTGCTGTCCAAGTTTACCCATGCAAGAGCATTTGAACCTACATTAGTTCTTTTAACCATCAATCTGTCATTTCTCCAGGCAAGCCACCTTCCTCCTCTGTCATCACATTTATTTCATCTTTATGTAGGAGATAGCAGCCATGTCTCCTAAGACTTAAAATTTTAGGGCTAGGAAAACCTAGAGCTGCATAGCACAATACAGTGACAACTACCAATGTGTAATTAATCCCTTAAAAATTGATGGTATAGCTAGTGCAACCAATGCATTTAATTTTAGTTTAAGACCTGATACTAAATTCAGATACTGGAAAACTTTAAGATTATTTAAACTTTAATATGTCACTACTAAATTTTTTATATTGATTCTTTGATAAAATTATAGTCTTTTGATTCTATTAAGCTAAATGGAATATATTGTTAAATTTAATTTCAGCTATTCCTTTTACTTTTATAAAAGGGACTACTAGGAAATTTTAAATTAATCATGTGACTTGCATAATATTTCTACTAAAGAGTACTACAATAGAAGCATGTCTTACTTTTCAGGTGAGCAAATTTGAGTATTGTTTTAGAAATTGACCCCTGGATGTGGAAAGCCCGTATTCATATCTTTGTTCCAAATGACACAACTTTGGGCCGTTCTCTATGTTTCCATGGATTTAGTTCCATGACACTGATCAGAATTCTTTCAGAGTTTTGCATGTAATATAGGAAACTGACTGGTAAGAGTTACACCACTTTAGTAGTACTATAGCTTTGATTCAAAGCTAAATACATTAATAATTATCCTTATTGGGTAATACATAAGTATAAGCATATATAGAGTTTCCAATTTATGATGCTTTGAATTAATAGATTTTTATTTTGCTTGATGATTATGTGAAACTGTAACCACACAATCATTTTGTCTTTCACTTTCAGTTTAGTATTCAAACACATGAAATAGTTGATACACTATTGTGTTAAATGATCTTTCCCAGATGTAGGCTAATGTAAGTGTTCTGAGCCCATGTGAGGTAAGCTAGGCGAACCCATGGCGTTCAGTAGGTTAGGTATATTAAATACAATTTTCAACTTAGGCATTTTCAGCTAATGATGGATTTATCAGGGTACAGCATCATCATCTGTATATGTGCACTGAAATACACAAAAATGCTTATACACATGTATACATATGCATATAGAATACATTTATATGTACCTATGTATAAAATACTATCATATTTTCATGTTTTGTATAGGAATACTTATTAAATAACTTGGCTAAAGTCATTTAGTTAGTAAGGAGTACATCTGGGACTCAAGTTGGATTGTTTGTTTAGTTCTAAGTCTGCACTCATTCTTGCAGTCCTGTATTGCCAGTGCCCAGAGTTCCTCCATGCAAGCTCCTTCAAATTGCCTGATCCTTTTAGTAGTCATCTGTGTATACATCTGTATATACTGCTCCTGTACCTGTACTAAAATGGGAAGGAATCTAGTGTCTACATGCCTTGAAATCTGCACAATCTTCAGCAAACTTTTAGGTGGAGATTATGAATTGGCTTCCCAGATCAAAGAGAGTACAGACATTCATTAATTTGATTTTGTTTAGGTTACTGAACTATGATTCATCCTTAGTTGCATTGTTTCAAGTGACTGGGTAGTCTAAGTATTAGCCAGTTCCTAAGGGTTGCCCAGACTTGGTTGAGTAATTCATCATCATTTTAGGAATCGTTAAAATCATAGTAATGTTGAACCTCTGCTGGGGACTGGGTCATCTGCCCACTAACGGATGGTCCTGGCATGGAGGAACTTCAGCAAATGAGGAATGTACCACTCATGTTGATGTTGCCTGGGTGGGAATTGGACCCCACTTCCTGGGGGGTTGAATGTTCCCACAGATGGAATGCCAGAGGAAAAACCAGGCTCATTAAACTCACAGGACTTCCTGCCTGTCTGTAGTCCTTACAGTGTAAGCCACCAGAAATATTTGGAAATAAGAGAAAGCATAGGTAGGCATTCATATTAATAGTCCTATTCTCAGAATATATTATACTGGATCTCAGATTCCTTATATATCAAATGAGAGTAAAACTATCAGCGCTACCTGTTACTGTACCAAATATTTAAGCAGCAAAAATGAGATGGTGTCTTATAATGTGCTTTAGAAGTGCTCTTAAAACAGCTTGACAAAATATGGAAGATCATTGGCTAAATATTAATCTTTTTCAGCACATTCATGGCTGTCATTAGTCTTTAAACACAGAGTATACTTCTGTTTAACTCTATATCCCATTTCCAGTTCTGCATTTAAACCAGAAACTATAAAGGATCCCAGGAGCTTATGAATGACTGTCAGAAGCTGAGAAAAGATGTAAATTTGGGCTCCATTCATGGCTAAGTTTCCAGAACACAAGGGATCTTCATGGGATTGTGACTGTACTAAGTCAATGGCCACGCTTCATTTTAACTATCATTCAAGAGTATGTCACACCCTACAACATAGACTGATGTTGAAACAGATTCCTCAGCCCAGTGCCTAGAGATTGATTCAGGAGGTCTGGGATGTAGGCTCAGTCAGCACTGATGGTTTTGGCCCCCAAACTATCCTTCAGGTAGGACTATTTTAGGTGAGTCCTCTGTATGATCACAGCCCCAGATACTTTGTCTATCTGGGAAGCTGACCCGTGTCTCCCAGGAACTCCCTCGTTCCAGAAATAGCCCAGCCAAGCGCCACTCTTTGCATTCATTCTGAATGACTGAGCTGGCTCCTTGAGTGTCCTCCCTCTCTGTTTCTGAACACTCTTAGAACCACCCATAAATTTACTTAAAAATAAGCACAGACACGAACATGCAAGAATCCACTTAACACAAAGACTGACAGATTTCAGAATAATAGCCTTGGACTACAAGCACCCCCACCCCAGGACAGACTGAGGAGCCCTTAGCTAGGAAAACCTGAATGAATATTCGTATCTGTGAGTGAGAAAGGCTCAGTGGCTCCATCTCTCCTTCCAGTCCTTCCAGTGTGCTTTGGGAAAGGATAGTCCCTTTATAACCCTTTCCCTGTTTCCAGAGAGAGTCAGGTTGGTCTTCCCAACTCCCTGATTCTAGGTTCGAAAGCAGAGCAATTATGTGTCTGTCAGATACCCAGAGGTGCAACGACTCCACCCTTCTAGGCTTTTGGGAATCCCTATGGAACTAAGCAAACATCTTGCTTAAGTGGAAAAGTACAACCATGACTGAAAAGGAAAATGTTAGTCGGGGTCACCCTGGTGTCAAGACCCCAGGGAAATGCCAGCAGTCAGTACAGTTTTCCCAGCGAAACACTTTTCTGACCCATTCCTCCAGAGCAAGGCCCCCTGTGCTGCTCCCGACCCAAATATAGTGTGAGAATAAGAGGCCCTGCTGGACTTGAACACGGGAGGTGATGCAGTGCTGCACCTGCCCTGTGTGATCGCCCCCTTCCCAGGACTGTGCACATCGCCTCCTACCTGGGCTCTGATCCTGACTTTGGTCAAGTCCTTGTTAACTCTTACAATGGCTTTCCATTTCGCTGTCTTTGCCTCTTTGTTTTTTTCCTTCAAGCCTAGCCTCAACCCTGAGGCATAATAATCATTTAATAATTCAGTTCCAAATAAAACATTCCTCTTCTCTGAAGCCTTCTGTGGGTTCCCATTGCTGAGAACAAAATCCAAATTTTTATAGGCCTCAACTACCCTTATTCCAACTCTCCTTCACTGCAAAGCTCATTTCTTCTTCTGTCCCATCAAGTCTGGAGATCTTCAAATGCACTATGACCTTCCCTGTCTCTGAACCATTTTGCCACTTGCTGCAGGGTGTGCTGTTTCTTATGCTTTTTGAAACACTATTCAATCTTTAATGCCAAGTTTATAGTCCCGCTTTCTCATAAAGTTTCTCTGTGCCACCCATTTGGGATTGATCTCCTCAGTGCACTTACATCAGGTCTGTCCTGTTTAGTCATGTGCCTGCCCGGCCTCCCCAGTGACTCTGCCACCCTCTTACCTATAGTCTTTCATATCTTTATATAATTTAGAAGTTATATATTATTTCCAGATAAAACTTTTGCCTACACACTTTCACAGAAATTTTGAGGCAGAGAGTGGTCTCAACCATCAGTGAGGGTAAGCGATTTCATTTGCGCCTAGACAATGACAATCCATCATTGATTGACATCCACAATACCAGAAAAAATCTTTCTAGTTCCAGGCTCCAAGCAGAAAACACTAAAGAGTCAGAGGTGGCCAGTCTTTGCCGTCCGTTGTCTAATCCTAAGCCCTTGTTTTCTAGGTGCCTTTTCTCTCTTCCTTATGATGGGTATTCACAGAACTTCTGCTGGAATCCCTTGAGAAAAGTTCCTCTGTAACAGTTGAAATTTTCCTCTTCTCTTAGAAGATTCCAGTAACTAGGTAGGTCAGAGTTTAGGCAGAAGTCTCAGACCTTTCTCTGTTGTGATGATCTAGCTGGCTGTCCTGTAATTCAATAAAACTCAGGTCAGTGGGGGCTAAAATATCATCAGGATTCATGTTCAACTTTATGAGGTTGACCTAGAACCCATTAATGCCACCCTAACTTTGGAAATACTGGGAAGTAAGCAGCAGAGAAGTTTCCTTCTTTGCTATGGAACTACCACTCTTCTAACAATGCAAGGTATCACATTTGGGAAATTTTATGAAAACTTACCTTTTCCTAAAATTCTGTCTCCATGTGTGGAAAGCCCCGGTGACATTATGGAGCCACAGGACTCCTCAGGTGTGCCCAACCTCCCCATATAGGGACACCAACAGTACTGGGCATATCCGGTGGCCTTTCTGTAACACCTGGCCCTTTTTAAGTATCATAACAAGATCAAGACCAAAATGAGACATTCCTCCAGATAGAAATTTAAATCATTTTCCATGGTACCAGGAACAGAAGCCTAGAGAATTGCTGCTCAGCAAATTTAAAAACAGTGAAGTCAAACTGACAAAAAATCGATTTGTCACCACTCTTAATGGATAAACTCCTGCATTCGTGTTTATTGACTCTCACTTGAACTAGAGGTGGCAGTGTGTGCTAGAGTCGTGGCAGTGATTTATCCTGGAAAAGTTTCAGTCCCCAGAGAACTTACTTCTACAATGGCAATGCATGCTGAGAGTGGCATTCACATTGGGAATTTCCTGGAAAAAAACAAAGAGGTATGATTTATGCTGTGCATGTAAATGACACTGCCCTGATATTATTTTCCACTGGTGTAAGCGCTGAACTTTTGCATGCATATCCTAGCTTGGTTCCTTCCCTCCAGGCACCCTGCATCGCCAGGCAGCCCCTGTTTTGTGGATGGTTGGAACTCCATTATCAAAATATTGCTGAAGCATTGCACTTGCTTGTTGAATTCTTGCTGGGTGAATGACCTGAAAGAAGCTATTTAGAAAAAAAATCTTATTTAGGGGTACACAATTGATCTGAAGACCACCAAGTTATTTCTGAATTCCATTTCCCTACAAAAGAAGGCCAGAGAGTTCAACACAGAAATAATACATAGAAATTCTTCTTTACATTATGTTCCTTTGTGACTTTACTGGATGGGTCAGATTCTCTCCCTCTAGGTCAGAATTACCCTTCCATCTTGTTCGGTTTGTCTAGTCTTCTATCCAGGCTTGTGTTCCTCTGAGTCAGGGACAGAGTACTCCATTTCACTCAAGAGTGTACTTGCCGGGAGAATGACCACGTGGCTCCCTGCTGCAGACCCCCTCCCCCCCTCCCCCTGCTCAAGGATCTCTGTTAAAAAGCAAATAAAACGTGAGCATTCATTCTTTCCACTGGGCCAGTTGACTATGTGGTGCCAAGCAAATGGCTTGGTGGTTTTTTAGATCTGTTTGTCTTTTGTTCTCTCAATTTAGCATCCTGTGAAGGCAGCATAGCCTCAAGGTGTACTTAAAGTGTCCTGTGTCTCTCTGCGCTTCCTCAGACAGGCAGTAGAAAATAGCATTCTTGATAATTAATACCTTTCAAGAAATTCAGCCCAGGCTAACAATTGTAAACAATCAGTTATTAGTCAGGGGAGCTGCTCGCAGCCCAGTGCGTGCAAATCCCCATGGGTCCTCACGGGGCAGGAGAGGGAGGCCCGAGATGCTCTGGATAATGTTGCTGCCATCTTTGAGTGATCATTTGATACATAGGCAGACTGTTCATCGCCACCATTCTGCCCCTCCTACGTCTCCTGCTAGCTTGAATTCCTCTTAATTCATTTATAAAACAAAATTAGAGTACTGACTGCAACCTATAAAATAAGTCTGCATCTTTGTTTAATTATAGATTCTATATAAACTATTTTAACATTGCTAACGGTATATAGAAAAAGAATAAAAGGAGATTATTATCCAGTTAAAATGTCAACTAAAAACACCAGTTTTTTACATGCACATTTATACCACAGCGATGGATTGGGTTTAAAACCCCCCAAGCTCACAAAACTTTTAAAGAATAATGCCAGTATGCTGTAGAAAGAAAAAACAAAATCGGTTGAAGATAAGACATGAGTGGTTGAAATATGGCTTATTTTTTTTCCTTCTGACTCTTTTTCCCCCTTTGGAAACTGATAAAAGGTTTTATTTTTAAAAATTGACCTCACTCTTCATTTATTTTCTAAAACTGGAGATGTCTTTACATATGTTTGAAAGTATATCTGTCAAACCTCTGGAGGACTTTACAGATGGAAGAAACCTACAATGCATATCTTACCAAATTGGGGGTTTTCCGCTTTTATGTTTTTTGGGCATTTTTCCCTCTTAAACCTCAAAACCTAATAATCATGGCAGAAGGTTAAATATTTTCCATACTTTGTTTCTGAAATTTGTTCCTCACAAAGAGCAAGCATATGTGGGAAAGAGGTTTCCCCAATCTGTTGTTGATGGCACCTCTGGGGTTAAGGTGTAGGACTCTGACGAGTGGTGGGGTGTGAAGGTGGGAGAAACTCACCTCTTTCTCCATTTTATTTACAATGAAAATTTAAAGTTCAGTTTGCATCCCAGGCCCTCATCTCCAAACATCCAGAGTTGGAGGATGTTTAATGACCACAGCGTGTTCATCCTCTTATTTTCCAAATGTGGGATGTGGGTATTGAGTTGGGATAGAGCTTTATACTCTTCTAAGATTTGAAACTATCTACCTACCAAAGTAGGAAGCTGGTGTAGGTCATGTGTATGTGTGTGCGTGCATGTGTGTGTTGGAGAAAAAGTTGCATCAAGTGAGTGATTCCTTTCAGAGCAGCACAGCACTTTCATTCCATGAAAGGAAATACAATTTATTCTGCTTCCATCAGTGTATCAGGTAGATGGTGGGTAACTCAAGTCCTATAGTCCCTGACTGACGGAATGACAAGGCCTAGGGGAAGCAAATGCCTTCCAGGCCTAGGATGGACCCTGGCTGGACAGAGGAAGCCCACACCTCCACACTCTCATGGCCATGGAGGTTCCCTTGGAGTCTGTCAGTGTTTGAGTTCTGTCTTTTTTCCACTTTTGAGAGGACATAGAATGTCCCTGCAGGTTCAGCAGTCTGCTTTTGGTTAAGTAATTATGAATGCTTAGCACCAGATCTATCATTTATGCCCTGAAATATGCCTGTTTACGTCTTTTGTGGCCATGCCATCCAGTCCTAAAGCGGCTTTCCTTATTGTCACTGAGAACACAGTGGTTCAGTGTTTTTGCCTGTTCCTGGATTTTGGCGATAGAGTGTTGCCCGGGAGTTTACTGCTGGTGCCAGCATCACTATAGAACCTCATAATAAACCCCTTCTCTATTTACTTAGTCCACCGCTTTGACATTGAAATTGCCTTTTATGAGTGTGCGATCAGAAGCTTCCATTTTCCACTTTGAACTCTGTTGATTATATATTCTCACAGAAACAACATCAAGGCCTGTTGTCTATACGTGTGGCGAGTTGGGGCTGCTGACTGGCGGGGGAAAGCAGGAGACAGGGGTGTGTGAGAGCTGAACTCCTTTCCCACACAAAGGAAGCACAGAGGTGATCTTTATAATCTGTTTGGTTCAAATATTTAAAATTTTCCACTTCCTCTACAGCTAAAGCCTCAAATAAAGTTGTCAGAATAAAGCAGTAATATTTCATAGTAATATGTTAAGTCCTACAAACATGCAAGGGAAGATGGGGTGATTGAGGGACACCATCTAGTTGAGTTAAAAAAAAGCATTTAAAAAGGTATTTTTGGTTGTTACCTTAATCAAACAGATAATCTCTAAATTACCCTGATTTAAAGTGTATAATATAAACCATAATTTGGAAAATGACTGAAATCCTTGCAAAGAAAGTCTTTTTCTACTTTTCATGTACAAGTATTTATATGACTAGAGTGACCTGGCACTAATAATAGCAAAAGAAATTTCTAGAAATGATGTGTAGAAAGCAGTGAAGCACAAGCTATGTTTTATAAAGAGAAAGATGTGTCCTTTTTAATTTTTCTCAGTTCTGTACAAAAGGGTTCAGTAAAATATGGGTACATATGGCTTATGTGTGTTTTTGTTTTTGAAAAATGATCAAAGTCACTCATCTATTGAAAGGAATACAATGAAATGAGATAACAAGGATTAGTAAAAATAAACTACACCAACTAATGGGAGAATACTAGAATCACAAAATAAAATCCATCAGCCACTAATTTTTCATCACTGTCTTTCATTTGCGTTTACATTTACTGAAATGCTATGAAGTTGTCTCGGTCAGCGGATGAAATGTGAATCTTGAGCAGAGGGTTACTTTATACAAAGGTAGAGTCAACTGAGGGCTATGTGTGTTGTTTTTAGTGCTTCCTTTAAAAGGATCATTAAAACGTTTGCATTTATGTGGGAAACTTAATACTCTCATTACAGGAAAAACGTTAGATATTGCATTTTACTTTTAAAGAGATGGATTTTAGAAAATTACATGGTAAAAATATTTAAAAGACATAAAAATAAATAAAAATAAAAATTGGCATCATTTTTCTCCTAAATGAATAAATCCAATATTTTCAAAAAAGTATAAATTGAATCATTGTTGCTTTGTATTTAAGATTTGAGACATGATGTCTTTCAGTATTATAATTCCCAGTGACATCACATTCACCTCAACAGTACTCAAATAATATTTCATATTTTTATAATGAAATTAGGTATTATTTTAAATAAACATAGATTTAGAATATCATTTATAAATACATCAACTCAAAACTACGCTGCCGTTCCAGTGAGGCAAAATCAAGCTGGGGAAAAACTGATGATAATGACATTCCAGGAAAAATGTACAGTAATATATAATGAAAAGTTCTTTGGGAGAGTATTGCTGGGATAAAATGATTAGGAAAAAGAAAAGCTTTAACGTAGACCAAGTCTTCAAGAAGACAGATATAGAAATACAGTTTGAGTCTCTTTTACTTTTAGGTAGGAGTTATGATTGTGAACACAGAAAGACTAAGAGTACTTAGAAGAGAATAAACATTTCAAATGTACAACTCTCAGTCATTTATGAGAAGCTTATTTTTAAGTGCTTTGACTAGTAGTGCTTAGAAATTCAGCTGTGTGCAGAACTGTTTTTAATTAACAAGTTTTAATGTGTCAATGAGAGAGAAGTACTCCATCACAGGCCACTAGGGGGCCTTACTATTGATTCATGCTTATAAATGACAGGGAAAATAATTAGTAATAAACTGCAAAGCAAGACCCCAGTATTTTCTGTCATGCGCAGAGAAATAAGTGGTTAAGAATTAACAAAAATTCTGTTATCTGGTTATTCAAATAAGATGAAAGGATTGATTCGTGCCTTCACTAAGCATATCTTTTTAAAACATCAACTATTTTTCAGGAGCTTATTTTTAAGCTCAAATAATGGTTGTAATCTATTATTTGTGTAATCTTAGTTTGTGTTACTGATTGCCCCCAGATATAGAAATAAATACAGTCTAATTCAACCAGTACATTGATTTGGCTTGAAGGGAAGCCGGAGTGTGTTTTCTTGGGTGCACCTGAGCGGACATGTGAGATGCCAGCACCTCTCCCCATCCTCTTTGACAGCTGACTGTCTATTGACAGCCAGTGGGGCAGCATGATGGAGATTTCTGAAATACAAAAAACAAAATGGGTTTCAGAAGAAATAAATATCAATTGAAGACATTCGGAACATGTGAAATGTGGCATCAATGGCAGTAAACCTTTGTTGGGTGCTCTGTGCCTCCTGGGTGCTGTACCAGGTGACCACAGCTGCAGATCAACTCATGGAGATGGCAAGAAACAAGGTACAGGGTGCCAGGGACCAGTGGTGCTGGGTGGCAGAGCTTTGAGGAGAGTCCGTGTGGGCAGCATCCAGAATGTTACCAGGAAGGAGCGCAGGCAGGCGGGGTTTGTAACCAGGGCACCTAGGGTTGGGTTGTGCCTCCTTTACCACCAGCTGGTCATGAACTTGGCAAAGACATGGGCACACCAAGAACGCTTACAGTACCCGCTCTGTCTCCTACAATGGTGATTGCTCCTCCCTCACTAGATTTTGGGGAGACCCAATGAAATGATTTGCAAATGCCTTATAAGGGGACATTCAAACGTTCCATATTGCTCAGCAACCAAGGTTTTATTGAGTGAATTCTGTACTACAGAAGTTTGATGAACAGATGGCTTTCTTGTCTCTACCTTTAAAAATAGTGATTTATTAGTATGAACAGTGTCAAATACATAAAGATTAAGTGCTTTGTAAAACTACCTTTTTTGGTGATATGAGTAAATATATATGTAATATATACATTATATACATACATATGTGTCATGTATGTATATATTTGCATGTGTAAGAGTTCAGTGGTTACAATGCTAGGTAGCAGTTGTTGGATTGTTTTCATTTGTTTACCTTTTTGCTGTCTCTATTTCTGATTCTCTGCAATGACCACAAAGTGTTTTTCAATAAAATACTAAATTAATTTTTTAACATTCTAATGAAAAAAGATATTGATCAAGTGAGTGGAAATCTTTCATTTTAAATCAAGGTAAAATTTCTCCTTGTAGGTATTTTGTTGAACATTTATGTGGAGTGTGAGTTCAATCCCTAGTACTGCAAAAAAAAAAAAAATCACATTTATGTGGAGAAAATTTCATCTACAGCTCCAGATATTTTCCAATCCCTGGAAAAACATCAGTATCAATTTTTAAAAGATGTAAATTGAATTCTCTTTTATAACCAAAATATCTTTTACCTATCCATTCATTTCCAGAACAGAAATTTGTAAACATAATAAAAGTTATTTTCAATGTGAATTATTTCATTGTGAATTATCTATTTATGATTTCCATGTTTAATAGTTAAGAAACATTCCTTTAAGATTTATTTATAAAATGGGCACGTCCTCCAGCTGGCTCAGCTGCTTCCTTTGCTGCCTATACGAGTAAATTCTGCTAAATTCTCCCACCTTCCAGATCACATATGAGCAGCACAGTGCATTTGAGAAGCACCACCCTTTCTATGTCACTTAGTTTTAAGAGGCAACTTGTGCTTTTATACCTTTGACTCATGAAGCTTTCATTTATCTATTTTCTCTCTTGACTGCTTTTCTAGTACATCTGCATCTGAGACAGACACCACACCTGAAGAAAGCAAGCGGTTTGAAGGTTGCTTTCTCTTTTAAACAACATAATTGATATTCTAAGTATTTCTTTTCTTCATGATCTCTTAGCATTTTTCTATGTCACAGCACAAAGATCTACATCATGGGAAACTATTCTCCTGTTGTAAAGACTTAACCCTTAGCCCTCCTTGGGTATGTAGGATTCTTAGGGAAGGTAGCTATTAAGGGATCAAAATGTGACTTGGAGTCAGCTTAGAGTATATGGCAGCCCTGCTTCATGCCTGCCACCATGGACCCTGACAGCAATGAGGTGTTACATCTGCCCTCAAGGGATAGAACCAGTATTTGTTAAAAGGAGGAAGGAGGAAATAGAAAAAAAAAAAAAAAAAAAAAGCAAGAAGGAGGTAATAAGCTAAAGGACCATTAAGTCCTCTGTGCTAGCATATATTCAGTTTTTGAGAAAGAGCTGTTCTATTTAAGGACGAGATAATTTAAACTCTGGGCTCACTGATCCCAACACTGGAAGGAACCTTGAAAAGTCATATCAGTCTGTCTTCTGCCTTTTGTGATTTAAAGTGGAAAATTGAGTTGCAGAGAAAATGAACACATCTGAGAAAATGAAGGGCTGTTTCCGGGGAATCCAGGTAGGACCCAAGTCTGCCCAGTTCTGAGACTGGTCTGAGGGGGGTCCTCAGCACCCTTCCCCTCCTTCCTCCCATGCAGGGTACCCACATTTCCTCAGACCCCTGGGTATGGTTTCTAATCACTGCAAATCTGAGGAGCTGCTGAACTGGTTTGGTTGGAATCAGACTGGATTTAGGGGCTCAAGAAGAGGCAGAAGATGGAGCGTGGAGCTCTGACCCTCCCCACAGTGTAGCTGTGGTGAGTCCATAAGAAACAGGCAGCCTCCTATGTTCAGCTATAGTTCTGACAGGTCCCAGGTCCCAGAAGACAGACAGATAGACAGACAGACAAGAGTCCAGGCCACAGGGAACAAGTCAGGCAGAGCTTCCGAAACACCTTAGCCTGTCTCCAATGAATACTGTGTTTCAACAGAACAATTGTTAGAATTTAAGGAAAAAGCATTTTCTCTTTGATGCAATGAAGGTGAATTTAATGGCTTAAAGTATGAAAAATATAAAAAGGTGATATTTGGTAAGGCAATGCATTCAAAACAGCTGAAATGCACAAGCTTAAGTGGAATGTCTATTTTATTAAGTTGATCTTATATTCAATATGAGTTTGAATAAAAAGATATATCAGGAATGCATTACTGACATCACAGAATGTCATCCATGGATTGCTTTAAAAAGCAATATCTTACCAATACCCTTATTATTTTTATTTAAATTTTAAAAGGCTGCTCCTTTTTGTTTTTTGTGGGGAAGGATTATATTTAGGATTCTTGGCCATAAAATATCAGAGTTTCCTGTTACTCTGTAAAGCCCCCAATGTAATATTGCAGGAACATAAAAGAATGTGTTAATAGTGCCACTAATTTAAGAAACCATTTTTTTAAAAAGTCAACTAATAAATAATAAAGTAAAAATCCATCTCTGGGAGAAAAATTGCCTGTTAATTCTTCTTGTTTTATTTTTATTTGGAGTTTTCTATAAGTAAGCAATATTTTTGGGTCAATGTAGTATAATTTGTAAGCATATTTATATTTTCTTTCTATCTCAGAATGATAGCAAGGAACAAAAACCATGGTTTGGAGCTTACTGAGGTTAGGTTGTCTGAGTACAGAAATTGTATAGATGAATCCCAACCTCTAGACAATTCATATGTAATATGTCTTATCAAACTCAAATACTATACTCCTATTTATTAGCAATAGTATTTTTCATTTTAACTTGAAAGCAGATGGTATTTATAAATAACTTAGGCAAATAGAGCATCACTGAAATTTTACTGTGGGAAAACATTTCTCTGAACCAGAAAACCTTTACCAAAAATAAAGTGAGATAAATGTGTTGGAAAATATGGTCAGTCTTTCTGACATAAACTAAAAAATTGAAGACACACAAAGATTGAAATTCTAGTTTCATTTTTTAGCATGTCTTGCTTCCTATGTAATGCGCTACGAATCTGTGAGTTATAAAATATATTCCTGAAACAGTTTAGAGTTTCACTAGAAGTGAGTCTCATCTGCACCACTTTTATTGGTGAAGAAGTGAAAGTCTGAGGAATATTCTCTCCAAAATGCAAAACAAGGCTTCCTTCATTTGGGTTCAGATTACCTCCCTTGGGTTCCTAGTTGTGTAGTGTGCTGTTTGGGAACACACCTGTGCTCTCACCAGCCACCAGGTCATGAACTGCACCACTAAGGGTCTTGAATTCCCAAAACTGTGTCTGCTGGGGATTCCAGTATCATGGAAAATGGTAAAAGTAGGCTGAAAACAAAAACTGAGCCATGGCCTGTGCTGAGGTGTCCTGTTGGAGAGAGGTTGCTGCAGGACTTTGAAGGCTGGGCGAAGGAAGAGTCTGGCAAAGAAGTTTACAAAGATTTTGGTTTTATGTGTGTTTAGGGAAAGCCAAATATCAGACAGGAGGTAACCTGACATTTAGATTTAATTCTATTGATGATTTCCAGGTTTGGAAACATACTTCCTAGCATGTCCAGTGCCATCAGGAGCTGGCGCTACCCAGGAACGATACTTACTTAGAAGAAATGAGCTGTGAAAACAATTTGGTGTGCTTTCACACTCTAGAACTTGAGAAAATGCAGTGGCAAGTTTTCCTAGACTGCCTCTCATCCATAGGAGAAAAGACAGACCGACTTGGGCCTTTCCTTTATATCTGCCACTGACTGTGTGACTGGGAAAGACCTGGTTTGCCTGGTCTCCATTTTTCTCAAATACACAATGTGACTAATCATAATAAAAGCAATACAGTATACACAAAGGGTTTAATAGACACCAGACATTGTTCTTGAAAAGCATATTAACTCAGTCCTCATAGCAATTTTTGAGTTTAAAAAATGACATTATCTTCTTTGTTCTATTGAAGAAACTGAGGTTTAATGAGTTAAATGGCTCTAGCTCTACAGCTAGCATGTACAGGGTCAAATTTTAGATCAAAATGTCTCAGAGAATGTTTTCTGTCACAACACCATGAAGTTAAGGACACTTTTAGTTATGGACACCTTTAGTTAAGGACAGGGACATGAGCCTGACCGGGTCCTCATTAGGCCTCCACCCCTTGCAGGCTCTGTAGCCTTCCTGGGGAAGTTAGGGTGCACTGTCTACTTGATTGACTTGGGGATCCCCCTGGGAAAGTGATGGTAGAGCACACTTCTAGGTGTGTCTTGGTGGGCCATGGAGGTGTGGCCTTAGGGTCTATGTCTCCCAAGGCCTTCTGCCATTTATGTTCCTGTCTTTGAGCCAGCTCACCTGGACTAAATCCATTGAAAGCTTGAGTTCAATTAAATTAATCCTCCTTTAAATCGTGGGTGTTGGGTATTGGGTTCCAGGGATAGGAACACAGTTAATACATTTGTGCCTTATGGTCCCACCTCAAAGGAGGAAATAATAGAATCTGCCTCATGGCACTGTTACAAATTTCAAATGACTTAATCCTTGTTACAAACTCAACAGTACTTGGTAAGAAGTAGACAAGTATTTAAATGTACTATTAGTATCATCATCATCATCACCACATTAGAAATCCTCCTCTCCAAAAATATGAATTGGTTCAAAAATTAATGAATAGATATAAATTACCTACCTGTGCATAGTAACTACCCAAGAAACAATTCCTTCCAAGAAACTCTATGCCAGGTGCAAGACATAATGTAGATGTGTGAGAGAGACAGGGCACAGGGTACGTACCACGCAGCCCAGTCCTGTCAGTGGAAGAGAAAGGAACAACTATAGTTTTCTCTCCCCAGAAAATCGGAATGTTGTGTCTTTAAGCAGCTCAATATACAATTATGTACCACATAATGACTTTCTGGTCAACAACTGCCTGCCAATAGGATGAGATCTCACTGTGTGTTTATTTCTCAGACCACGTCCCCTTGTGAAGTGAGGCTGGCTAGCTATGATTTCCTGCCTTCTTCTGATCATAACTGTGTAATGGGTTGAGGGGTCGCTGACTCCTCTTTCTCCCTAGCCCAGTGGGGAGAATCCTACAGGTGAGTGCTCCATTTCTACTGCTTAGGCACTATCCAGGGAGAGATGGAATCCAATATAGAGAGTAAGACAGGTTGAGCCAATTCCATAATAAAACACCAACCGAGAGGGAAAAGGGGAAAGAAAGTTGCTATTTTCAGAGTATGTACACATGTGCACATCGTGTATGTGTGTACCTGTATACTGTATGAGTGTGAAAGTATGTGTAGGTAGAGGACAAAGGTGGCTCCAGTGCGGCCATAGGGTCTAAGACAAGAAATGGAATTGAAGTAAGCATAGCAAGGACCAACATCTTCTCTTGTCAAAATACAGAAGCAAAGACACTACCTTCCTTCCTTATGATTGTAGTGCATTAATTGTGTTTGTGCAAGCCCTGCCCTTTGGAGACCAAACAACCATATGACCCGATGGATTTTACAGAGCACCTATGATTTGCCAGGAATTATGCAAGGCTCATTTGTCCAAGAGAGACTGCCAACTCCTGCCCGTCCTCAGATACCCCCGCAACAGCAAAAGTGTTTGCAAGATTGGTCCAGTTGTGGGGGCTCGGCCACACATTTACTTGTGAATCCATGGGTCCTGTTCATAGGAAATCTCTGAGCTTTCGGTGTGGTATGCAGATGTGCAACCTTCTCCAAACTCAGATGACATCAGCCTCTCCAACATGTGGTAGGAAGTACTGGTATCTCTTGGGACAAACCCCCAAAACTGTAGAACACAGCAGTTTCCCACTCCAGTGGTGAGAGTTCTGATTCATGGGTCCAGCCCAGACTCACTGAAGCAGAAGCTACAGGGGGAGGTCCAGAGATCTGAAATGCTAGCAAACATTGCAGGTGATATTTATCAGTAAAATCTGGACAGTGATGTAGATGTTTCCAGCACTGCCATAGCTTCCTGCTTCATGTGGGAGAAGCCAGATGTCTTTCATGATGGGCTCATCAGCCTTACCTGTCTGAATCAAAGCTCAGGATGACACCTAAGGGTCCTTCCCTGAAGCAGGCAGAGTGCGTATCCTCCCTCCACTCCCAACTCAGCAGCATCAAAACTCAAGATTTTAGAGGCCATACTCAATTCAGGCAAAGGAAAGCCAGGCTGCAGACACAGCTTTGGGACAGAGGTCTCCAGGCAGCTTGTCCTGCACTCTTTATCTCCCTTCCCCACATTTTTCTCTGAGCCACTCAGCTGCTGCCTAGGGAATCCCTACCCTTCTGAAATTCTGAAATTGGAATCTTCAATATGACTTCTCAACATTCCCATGTGAGGTTACCACCAAATCTTCTCTGAGAGCAAAAACTTCTCAGCAGAAGGTATAATTACCCTGGTCAGTGCTGGGGATCAAAGTTAAACCTCCCACACTGTGTGAGTTGGGACTCCCTTCCTAGGGCTCAAGACATCCCTTCAACTGACTGTCAGAAATGGCTAATATGTCATTCTTTGGCCATCTAGAGTGTTGTGACTTTGATTCTGAGTTTGATTCACTTCTAGGTGTGTGCTAAGTACTTGTGAGTCTTAATGTATTTTTAGTTGAAAATTATTATGTAGTTTCATTAGTTTTCTATTGCAGTGTAACAGTAGTACTACAAATTTAGCAGCTGAAAAAAAATACACATTTATTATCCCAATTTCTGTGAGTCAGAAGTTCAGATGTGACTGAGTCCTTTGCCTAGAGTCTCACGATTCTTCAACCAAGGTCGTAACTGAAGGTGAAGTCTCATCTGAGGCTGGAATGGGGAGGAATCTATTTCTTAGCTTATTTAAGCTGTTGCAAAATTTAGTTGTTGAAGTTATTGGCCTGAGAACTTCTGTTTCTTTGTGGTTGTTGACCAGAGGCCATCCTTACTTCTTTGGTGTATAGGGTCTCCCAATATTATGACTTCTGGTCTCAAAGCAAGCAAAAGCAGGGGACACTCCTGCAGTACAGATACTCATGTTATACAGCTACATGCCTGTGATCATGTACAGATTTTTTCTTTGCCATCTTTTGTCGGTTAAAGCCAAGTCACCTGTCCTACCCACATTCAAGGTCATGAACACCAGCTGATCAGAATCATGGGGATTACTTTCTCAATCTGCTACCAAATGGTCACCCTTTTGAGTGTCTGCTCAACCCCAATGTACTTTCTTTAGGATCTGGGTCATTTAATCCTGACAACCAGGTATATGCTGGAGGAACCCACACTTCGACCAGAGTGGACTGTGGTGCAAATGAAGACCCTTCCCAAAGTCAAGCAGTCAGACTCTCTTTTCAGCATTTTGTCATTGGGATTTACTACCAGTTCGTCTGGGATATTTCCTTTCAAGAAAGAATACAACAGTTATTGGGTGACCTTTCCCCAATACTATATGTGCATGTGACACAGAAAAAATGAAGTTGGAGGAGAGAGGAGAATGACATTGATTTACAGAAAAGCAATGCAGATTAGAGATTAAGAACACTCGCCTGAATTTCCAGCAGCTAGACCTAACCATATTTATCAGATCATATGCAGTTGTTCCTTCTACTTCTTATGTAACCCACTGGTTTTGGAGTTCCACAGCTCTTCCACATCCTGTTGGTAAATAGTCTATTCTTGTTAAACTTGCTTAAGTGGACTTGTGTTGCTTATGAAGGTCAAGACTGCTAGGAAAGTCAATATATCTCTGTGTACCTTACTTGTTCTTTCCTTGCAACTTCTCCATCACTCATCTGCCCACATATCCATCCACCTAAAGAAAATATTTCTTAATCCCCTGGGAGGACCACAACACTGTCTTGATGCTGGGATACAACAGCAACCAAGATGCAGAGTTCCCATCTTCACTAGCTCACAGTCTCTAGAAGCCCCAGGCATGATAGCAGAGTTGCAGGGGGCTATGCCAAGGAGCAGGTACCGGATCCCCAGAAGAGATCCTTCATGAATGCTTCCTGGAGAAAGTGATCCAGCTGAGATCTAGGGGATGAAGAAAGACTAAGCAAATGAAGGGGTCAGGGAAGAAGACTGTGCCAGACTTGGGAATGGTGCATATAGAGGGGACATGGAAAATCTGAGCAGGTCATGATGAATATAAGTCAAAGAACTGAGCAAATGTGAAGAGACCTTTCATTGAGGTAGTGGTAATGCTAAGGTTTAACGTACTGACTGTGAATAAAGGGAATATTATTTTAAAAAAATATTAACTTAGTTTGGTGCTTAGGTATCAAAATTGTGGATCTGTATATTTTATTAACTTTTTATCTATATCAATTAAAATTCACTCTGCAGTGGACAAGTCTACGACTTCTGACAATGTAGGCCTACCTCCACCAAGGAACAGGGCAGTGTCACCTGTTGGAAAAATTCCCTTACACTGCTGTTTTTTAATCAATCCTTGCTGCTCCCTATCCTTACAGGTATTTGATGGAGATAGTATTTTTTTAAATTCCTATATCTACCTATATGATACAGCTAGTATTTTCTCTTCCTAGGACTTTTTTCCTTCTTTCCCTAACTTCATTCTGGAAGTTGAGGAATTACTTACCTGTATATCATGCTCTTAGCACCAGATAAGACCTTCAGATTTACCAGGTCATATGCAGGAGTAAATCTAGTCGATTAAAAAAAAATGCCTTGTTTCCCAGTACTTTGGCTCTGTGCTGAAAGGACAGAACAGAAAACAGGCATTCTTTCTGGGGCACATTTGCCTTTCCTGACTTTTGTTGTAGGGCTAAAAGCATGGGTTTCACAAAGCCGATAAAATGCACCTTATTCTCCAGAAATGTTAGAACAGCTGGCTTCCAGATCCTCTGATTGTTACATCTATTTTAAGAAGTATCCATTAATTCTTTTTAATCATCTCTTGATTTTACCAAGAAGGTCATTATTTCTACATTATTTCTCCACTGATAAATTGGGGAGTGTTCTCATGTTGGTTTTTCCCTGTGGTGTGGTGTAACTTTCTTTGTCATCAATACATACGTCAAAGCAAGCTAACCAGAGTATTTCCCCAGCCAGACCATATGGCTGGGTCATGCAAACAGCCATTGTAAATCCTACTTGACAGTGGCCCAAAATGATACCGTGACCTGGTCCCAGTGGAGTCCAGATTTATGAAGATCTGAATCTGAGAACTGAGTGTTAGGCGCATGGGTTTTTAAAAAGGTATCACGTGAACACATCTGTCTCTTTATATGGCTACTTGCTTCCATATGTGGCAAATGAATGAAAAATATGTGCAGAAGTATTTGAAAAATTCTCGAGGTGCCTCAATAAGTTTGCCTAGATCCCAAAGCAGAATAAGCACCCAATAAATATTCCTTGAGTGAGTGAATGGATGGATGAATGAAGTGGAACTTGGGGAAGCTATAAAGTCATCTCCTTTTTTCTAGAAAGGAGCGCACCAATTGAAGGGTGCATTTGATTGCCTTTCCAATACTTTTCCTTTTGTACTTTTGACTCCCTGCTCAATTTTACTCAGGAAACTTCTCTTTCCTGGGGGAACATCTTAATTTGTATAAGCCAATCAGAATATGGTATTTTTCATGGAGATTATGATTGGTCTGAGAAGAGTCTAGTGACCCGTTTGACCCAATCAGATTGACAAAGATGAGTTGAAGTTCATGTCATGGGGAGAAATTTTCTGTTGCTTCCTGTGAGATAACCAAGGAAGCATGTTTGCTCTTCCAGGTCTTTCCCTCCTATGCTGAAAAGACCATGCCCCAGCTGTCCCACTCACTTCATGACTTTGAAAGGAACCAGCTCTGGTTGGAAGTTGTTGCTATGCAAAGCAGACAGCAGGAAAGAATCATTTTCCTAATGACATAGCTGAGTTCCTGGATACTCCTACAAAACATTCAGATTCTTTATTATACTTTAAGAGGCTCTGACTTCCTACTAGTTCATGTCACCTGGAATTGTAATTTCTGCGGATTCCCCTGAAAGCAAAAGGCTAAAGTAAAAGCAGTTTGAGGTTGAGAAAAGGAAGGAAGCCTAGAGGGTCACTCTATGTTGTTTCAGGAAGCGGTGACAGTGACTTCTGTGTGCATAGCACATGGAAAATTCTCTTCCATTGAAGACACCTGCACCTCTGGGAGGTAAGGTGCTGCTGATTCTACCCTCTTTGGGGGAGCCTTGCCCATACAGAAAAGAAGTACTCCTCCTATCCAGTGGGAATATTTTCTTCCTCTCATTGCTTTTGCCCTGGTTCCTCTGGCAACCCAAAGAAAAAGCCCCCATGTTCTCCACAATCCTCTCATGTTTTCAACCATCAATCTTAACAATTTTTCCTCTCACTAGCACATGAACCCAAGGAAGCATTGTATTGGGTGATATACTATGTCCCCCCAAGTCCTCATATACTTTTGATGCAGCTGAGTTATTGGTTTGTTATTGGTTTGTTGTCTGGCATGGCGATTGGCAATGTGACTGCTGCACCCGCCCAGGGGTAGAGCTGACATACAGTGTAAATGAGGCGGGCTTCCTCTTGCTCGCTTCCATTCTCTATTGCTAGTGCACCTTGCTGCTTGCAGCTGCCATGGATGACTGCCCTGCCATGCCACGCTGCCTTGGAGTCAACTAAGCACAGACTGAAACTCCCAAGAAACTGTAAGAAATAAACCTTTCCTTCCCTAATTTTGGGCGTCAGGTATTTTGTCTCAGCAACGACTGAAAAGTAACTAAGACAAGCATCTTAGTAAATTTTCCTCTTGCAGTTACAAGCAGAGTGCCATGCCAATTAAACTAAGAAATATGAAACATTTGCCTACAAATATCATATCCTTTTATTGGAATAACAGGGCAGAACATTTTAGACAGTGAGAGGGAATTCTAGTAAGTAGAAACACAAAACTGTTAACCATCAAAAACTAGCATGATCTTGAGTAAGATAAGCATAGTAACTCTTGAGTCCAAACACTTTTTGATTTCTTCTGCTACCACTGTCTTTTGCCTAGAGGATCAGATTGAGCTGGCTCTGCCCTGACTACTGTCTCACTGAGTCTCTATGCTGAAGCTGGTAGGGTCTTATGAAGAAGCAAAGTGGACCATGTCATTCCTGTGCACTTCTTTCCATGCTTACAAGACGCTGCTTGGGCTGGTCTCATCCTATGCCCATCCTATTGTTTCTGTGTGTTTCTCTTTGGGATATGTTCAGTCTCACTCAGTCAAGGCTTGGTATATGTTTTTTCTCTTCCTGTAACATCCTTCCTTCAATTGATCTCGACATACTCATCATGCCTTCAATCTCAGGCGTAGCCTGAGATTAGAAAAGCCTTTTTTGATTAGAAAAGCCTTTTTTGACCTCTTTAAGCAGGACAAAATCTACTTCGGGTTTTCATAGCACCAAAGATCTTTCCTTTCAGTTTGTCCCAGTTCTGTTCTACAGTTGCTTGTCATCACCCGAAACATTACTGGTATCCCACGCACACCTCGAAGTGAGCAGAGATTTTATTTGTGTGTAGTCACCACTGTATCTCTAGAGGGTAGCAAAGTACCTGGTAAATATTTTTTGAAAGAAAAAAATATATAAAAATGCAATTTATCCTTGCTTTGAACCAGGCACTATGCTATGAACCTAATCCCACCATTATTTGCTCCTCAGATATCTTTTGTCCCTTTCTATGCAAGAGGTGCCACAGTGGTTGTTCCCATTGTACAGCCGGGTGCACAAAGGCTTAGAAAGGTGAAATGATGTGACCAAGGTTACATTCCAGTGAAGCACATGGCTTTCAATTCTGGTTTCTGCCAATGCTCACAGAGGAAGGTTTTCAAAGTTTAGAGAAAAGAAAATCATTGTGAGCAAATAGGCACTGAGGCTAGCCCAAGTGGAAAAGATTTATCAGCAGAAGGAACAAGAAGGAAAGCAGGTACACAGGGACACTGCTCCCACAAATGCACCCTTGAGCAAGGGTCCCCAACTAGAAAAACTGTCCCTTGTTCCCTGTAGACGCAGGACACAAAGGTTGATAAGCCCAGGACTGGTTTGGTTTCAGTTCCCACTTTCACCCTCCTTGGGCCATTTTTACCATATACAAAGCACACATCTGGATACAGCATCTTGCAGTTCTGAGGGCAAAACAAGAAGTAAAAACTGCATTTGCCTAGAAGAGATGCCTTCAGAAGGAAATCTAAATGTCTAAGCTTGTGCAGTCCAAGATAGTAGCTATCAACTACATATGGCTGTTCACATTTAACTCAATTAAAATTAAACAAAATAAAAACTTCTGTATCTCAATCACCCGACCAACTTTTTAAGTGCCCAGTAGCTACCTGTAGCTGATAACTACCATGTCAGACAGCACAGATGAAGGTCATTACTGCAGAAAGTTCTGTTGAGTAGCTATGGTCTAGCATGGAGCCATAGTTGGTAAAAAAAAAAAAAAAGTTGGTCCACGTAGAAGCTGAGCAGTCATGAAAGAATTGCAAGAGAAAAGCAGTGTAATAGAAATATAGTGATAATAGCAAAAATACCATTTTGCGGGGAGGGATTCAGATGCACCAAGTAGTATCTTAAGTACTTTGCAGTCATGATCTCATTTAAGAAGTCTACAAAGCAAGTTCTGTTATTAGCTCCATTCCACAGATGAGGAAATGGAGACCCAATGAGGCTAAATAATTCCTACAGCTGCAAGTCCATCTGGCCTGAAAGGCACTATTTTAAACTGCACTGTTTCTCTGTACCTGAATTAATGTGACGATGAGAGAGAATTATTCCACAATACAGAGATTGAGGTCAGGGAGGCCTGTTCAGCAGTTCAAGAAGTATTCTAGGCATGAAGTAATCAAGGTTTCAACCAGGGGGTCGTGCACTTTCTTTATAGCAAACTTCGGATGTCTTTGTTCTTTATTCCTAGCCTGTAATTTCTTCATCCCCCTGCTTTCCTCCCTATTAATCGCAATTGCCTTCATTTTCTTTGGACTCATCTTTGCTTATCCTTTTGCTCCTTGTGATGGTGTTCCTAGAGAAATTTGTGTTTGTATTAGGTTTAACCTAATAAATTTTTATCCCTAGGAGGATGTCTCCTGCTTCATCCTGCTGTTAGGCCTCCCCCTGAAGATCCCAGGACACAGCTGGAGAGCTTGTGTGGGCCCCACCACACGCCAAGCCTAGAAATCCCATCTGGAAACATGCGTGGCAGACGCCTTCCCTCTTTTCCTGTTCCCTTGGTAAACAGGAATGCACCAGTGTGCTCTGCTTCCTTCAGGGGCAAGTTAGGTCTATTTCTCCGGCTTCTGGTATTGAAGGTAAACTTTCTGTGAAGGAGCTCTATATTCATTGTGTGCTTCTGCAGACTTTGGTTTCTGGGTGTTGGAGCTTTTTGATGGAGTGTGTCAAGTGAGGAAGATGGATTGCCTCTCTCCTGGTCTTATAAAGGAAACTGATTTTTTATATTTGGTTCCATGGTTTATTGACAAGCAGATTTCCATTAACCACCTTCTGAAAAAAACAGCATTGCATATTTAGCAGTGTGTGACAGCTGGGGAACCTGAGGCATGAGAGGAAGGGGAGAATTCCAGACGCATCAGAGTTAGGAAAAAAATAGAAAACCATGACATCCAGGTTGCCTGGTCATGCTTTAACCACAAGCCACACTTGCCGATTTAGTTACATACAATAAACACAAAAGAGATAAACATAGATGTAAGTTAGTCTAAACACCAAATTTTAGAAGTTTTTCCTCTGATGTCTAGTCAGCCATCCTGACCTTTATTGGAGGATAAACCAAGTTGCAACAGCTGTGCCCAATTATTTACTGTAAGTCAGAGACCAAAGAGCTTGGATAATGAAGTAAATTCAGCATTAGATAGAGAGGTGTGCTTGGTACCAGAAAGTTATCTGTTTAGTTGATTTTTGAATTTCAAATATTAAGGGGTACTACCATAAGTTCACGGTGCAAGAGGTGCTGAAATTATAGAAAGCCCAGGCCACACTGAGTGGTGGGCTTCACTCACTTGTGAGGGATTTAACGAAAATGCTCTGCCACACCTGGACCTTCCTCAGCCTGGAACCAACCAAGGAGATACTTTATGTAGGTGCCACTGAGACGATGTGTCCCTTGACATCCATAAAAGTGATCTATAGCTGGCTGTGGACTTACCTAACCATCTTGGCTACCCAATAAGAAGCAGAATGGATTCCCTCACTTGGGCTGTCAGATTTTACAGCTGTCTATAAGTTTCTGGCAGTGTGGCCTCTCTGCAAGATAGTGCTAAAAGGGCGCCTCAGAATCATCTGGCAGTCAAGAGAAGGGTAAAAGCTTTGCACGCTGGGTGGGGTTCAAAGCCAGTAATGTTTATACTCCATCCCAAGAAAGTATTTGGAAGTCAGTGAGGTACCTCCAAACCTGTAAGATGTTATTACCTTTAAGTACATCCCTTTTGCCCAATGATAAGTCTGGTTAGAAAGCTTTTGAAAATGCCATCCACATTTTAAAACAGGATATGTCACCTCCACACACTGAATTTCCAAAAAAGAAAAAGAGTGCTTTTTAAAATTGATGTACAAAAAAAAAAAAAAAGAAAGACATTGATGTACTGCATTATAGACAGTTTCCCACACTTAATACAAGACACCACACACACACACACACACATACTCATAAACTCATCCTCACCTGTTCTGCAAAATAATGGAATCTGACCACCCAGAGTGTGGCAAGGGAAGGGATGAGGCTAATGAATTTACTCCCTGGGGGGCCGCCTGCCTAGAGGCCACCCCACAGTACAGGGGAAATTTTGCTGTAAACACTTCCATGCTTTGAATGGGGTTCAACCCCCAGGATGTCTTCCAGAACCAGGCCTCTGCAGAGAACTCTATGTTCTAGGAGTTTAATTAAACAGACCACAAAATCCACTGCTCCCAAGTTGAATTCTAAGCCTAAATTTGAGAACAGCTACAATTCCAAAAAATATAAATAATGGCAAGCAGGAAAATGTCATCATTGTCCTGGGCGAAAGGCTCGAGCACACCATAGAGACAGTATGGGATAAAACCTAAAACCATGGAACCTAGATTTAGCTTCAGTTTAAATCCTGGCCCTGCCATTCACTAGTTCTGTGACTCAGGGCCTATTACATAACTTAAGAGGTTGATGAATCCCTGTAAGTTGGAATCATGCTTAATTATTAGAGGCAACCTTGAGACCATCTTGTTCAACCAGTGTTCCATTAGACTTACCTTTTATTCAATAAAGAGCCTTCAGAATTCCCAGTTTTTAGTCATTTACCATTTCCATTAAACTGTAAGACCACCCATAGTGGCAAAACTAAAAGAAAGACAGGGAGTTGCTGAATATTTCGCCAAGTAGATAGGCCTAAATTGGAAAACATTTGAGGGCTGCTGGATGAACAACAGAACTTAAAGCTCTCTTTGAATGTGTTATCCTCCTCCCTCCTTCCAAGACTTGGTCCTTCTTTTCAGGAGTAGGTATATCATGATGCATATCATGGTTTTTGGAGAAAGTGTATAGTTCACCATAGAGTACATGATCCTTTCCCAACTATTCTTTCCTATTTGTCCAGTCTCAACTCTTACCCATGTGTCCAGTCATCTGCCCCACAAGGATGCTTCAGTCAATCCTGAACCACATATACAGCCGGGCTCCCATGAAGTCATATCCCCTAGTGATGCTGTAGCATCTCTATTTGTCTGAGTGCACTCAGATGTTTGCACATCAACCAAGTTGCCTAACAATGCATTTCACCGAATGTATCCCCACTGTTAAGTGATGCATGACTGTTCTCTCTGTCTGACCACATTCACCATAGTCTGTTGCCTAGCACGTCACACATATGCATGACTCCAAGTTTAGACATGCTTTTCCTTCCACTTGCAATGTTCCTTTCTTCCTCCTTTCCAGTACCTACTCATTCTCTAAGATCAAGACCAATGCTAAGTCATCTGTAAGGTTTCCCTACACAGGATCACTATTTAAATTTTAATGACAGAAAAATTGAGCACAATGCTGATTTTGTTTGAACACTTCATGATTTTGTTTCATTCACTGTAATCTTGTGAAGTGGATCCTGTTATGGTTCCTTTTTCTCAGATATGGAAACTAAGGCTTGCCAGAGTGAAGTGACTTGCCAAAGCCACACAGCTAAATAGTGAGTGAGCCAGATAACCCAGTTTATCTGACTCTAAAAGGAAGTTCTTTCTCCTGAGTTCACTGTGCCTCTTCTAATGAACTTTACTAAGGTTTTGCTTACATCGTTGTTGCAGTTTAATGCTACATTTCTCATCTTTCCTAGATTAAAAGTCAAATTGTGTGTTATTTTTATTTCTAATATTTAGCACACTATGTAGCCCAAAATAATGGATAAACATAGATATTCTGGATGGAGAAATAGAGGTAAGGATGACTGGAAAGAAGGAAGGAAGGAAGGAAAAAAGAAAGAAAGAAAGAAAGAAAGGAAGAAAGAAAGAGAAAGAAAAGAAAGAAAAAAGGAAGAAGAGAAAGAAAGAAGAAAGGAATCAAAGAATAAATAACTTGGCTTCCTCAGAGCCTCATATTATAAAACAAGATAACTTCTTTCATGGACTCTGAATATTGAATTTTAATGCTGCTTAAAAAATGTAACTAGATATTCAACACAGATTTTATATTGTCCTTGGGCCTTATTAATGGCAGAAATTTCAAAGAAAGTCAAGTCTATATTTCTATGGCCAGAGACAAGGAACCTAAATTTCTTGGACAAAGCAGAAAACATGTGGGCCTTGTAATAAGCTTAAAGAATGAAGACTGCATGTTCTCTGGAGTCAGTCTTTTTTCTCTAAAAACAAAACAAACAAAAAACAACTGCCTTTATGTCCTTCTCATGCCTCAAGTGCCATACCTTCTGCCACGGAGGAAGTCGCATCCACAGACTTCAAATAGATAAGCTTGCAGCTGCTACAAATTCACATGTTTAGACTATATCAGCTTGCTTTCTATAATAACTTGCTTATTAAAGATGCATAATATATCTAGAAAAAATGAGAACAGATCTTAGCTTTGGGCAAAACTATAGAACATACCAAATAGACTCATTGTTGGTGGTGCAGAGGTCAGACCTGTGGCTCTGAATTCAAACTGACCTGGCCAGAGTGTAGGTCTCCTCCCAGCAAATGTAAGCTAGGGAGCTACCCACTCAGTGTTTTCAAAGGGTGTAAGTTGCACCCTGAAAAGCAGACATACGCCTTCCAGAGAGGTTAGAGGAAGAATCAGCATTGTGAGTGATGTGTTAAAATGTAATTTTGTGGCATGCAAGGCCCAAAGGCTGTGAAGCAGCCTTGTGTTAGGAACTTTTGTGGGGCTACTGTGTCAATCTGTGAAGTCACTCCTGGTTGGTCTGTGACAGGAGAACAACTTAGGGTCTGCTTAGTGTGGGCCAAATGTGGAGTGGCTGATTGCTTGCCTGGTGGGAGGCAGCTGAAGGTTTGGAAGCTGGATTAAGTGGAAGGTTTCTGCATTTGTCTTCCACCTCAAAGGAGACAAGTTCAGACCAAGTTTTGCAAAGAACCTCATGATCTAAGTATAGTAACCCCTATACTTATCTCAATAAGGGCTTTGCTTCAGTTCGAAGCATATACCTTTGCTTTGGATAGATGCCTGAAGCTGTATTATATACCTTGATTTTGTCCAGTTTCCCTTGAAAGGAGGACTTTTATAAATTAGCCTAATTCCCTGTACATGCTTTCATATCCTTATATGAGCAGGAATCACTGCTTCCAGTTACACAGTGTTAATTATGTGTGAGGTTCTGTCAAGCACTTGATAAGATATTGTTTCATTTCATCTTCACATGCAACTTGAGAGAGAGGTGCTTGTTCTTCTGTTTTATGGATGGAAATAAAGAAACTTTTAAGCCAGTTATTCAACAGCAGAGACAAGACACCTACTCAGACCTTGTTTAAAAGTCAAATTCCATACTTGCTTTTACCATAACATAATGTTACCCAACTTTCCATTTTTATTCACATCTCCCCTAGGTTCTCAGTCACCAAGACTGTGTTTCCTCTTCCTGTGAGCATCAGACAGCACCATATACCTGCTAACAGCTAAACACATTGATGAGACCTTTGTTTTAATGAAAAAGACAGATACTGGTTTTTTCAGAAGGTGAGTCTGCACTGAGTCCAACCGAAATGAATCAAGAGAAGAGAATATTAACATGAGTGGAAAAGCCTCCTGGTGGGGCCTGTGGTTGAAGGCACCATCTTATATCAAAGATGCCATGACCCTGGGAGCCAAACAAAGAGGACTTGTTGCTGGAGGATAGATGTCCCATTCACTCAGGAACTAAGACCACTTCAAAGACAATTTGTTGGAGTGGTGAGAAGCTGTTGCCAAGGTGAAGAGTCCCGGTGTCCCAGCTGCCCATAAACATGTCTGTAAACAGCAGGAAGGAACTGTGCAAAATGGCGGTAATAGCCCGAACAGGGGGTGCAGATTCAGGAAGTGGATGTGTCTTCCTCAGTAACACTGACTGAGCCAGGAAGGGTTCCACATCCTGCCTGGCCAACACAAACACAGTCTAGTGCTGACGGAGTGGGAACCATCAGGGAACAGCTGAACCACCACAGTCATCCAGCCTCCCGAAAGATTGTCACCGCAAGAGTGAAACCAGGACCTGTGGTTTCCTGCTGTCCTCTCTGGTACACAGCTCGGGCTTCCAATGACTCATGGCCAATGGCATGCCAAGATTTCATATCCCATCTGCAATGGGCCCCAAGTTGTACAGAGCCTTGGCCCTTCCCACTACTTCCTCCTGAGCAGCTCCCGGAGATGATTAATAATGACCAGGATTCAAGTGCAAGTCTTCACGGTTGCAGCTCAGCTGTAACACAGACATGCAAGAATAGAGCAAGGGATTAGTGAATATCAGCTGTTTCGAGCAAAGGCTTCTGAGTCTTAATGCTGCTGGTTGTGTGGGGAGGTGGAGAGGAAACTAACATATATCAACCTCAGACCCCTAGAGAAGTGGTACAGCTCAGTGACCAAGAGTAAGTTGTTAGATTGCATCTGGTCTCTCACTAGCTGACTGATCTTGGGAAATTTCTTAGCCCCTCTGAAACTAAGTATTCTGCAACAGAAAGAGGAAATTACAGTAGTATCTACCCCATCACATTGTTCTGAACATCAAATGGAGATTGTAAATATAAATGTTGGTGGATGTTAGCTTTTATCATGGTTATTTTTACTATCACTGATAATGGAGTTGGATATGAGAGTTGAAGAAAAGAAAGTATTTCTGAGGGAATTTGTTTGATAATAGAATAAATGGTTTATGGAAATTGAACACTAGACTCAAGTTATAAGAAAGCCTTCATGCTAATATAAGTTGCATTCTGTGGATGATTGGGACTAACAACCCTCTATAATCTGTGTTCCTCAACAGATGAGTCAAGTTGACCATCTCACTTCCCCCTCTCAGTAGACAGTATATGATGCAGAGGAAACCCCAATCGCACACAAGCCTGCTATTCCATTTTACTAAAATTTATTGATGGCTTGTCATCTGCTAAACACTATGCTAGACATCAGTGTGGAAAGTGGGAGTAGAGGAGAGAGGGTGGAAATATGGCTGTTGTTTTTAAGACACTGTCAAGAGAGATGGATATATGTACCTTCAGCTAACACAAGGTACACTAGATATTGGTCCAGCGTTGGGACAAAGTACATGCAAGGTACATTGGGAAACACTGGTTCTAAGTAGGATATCTGTGAAGGATTCCTGGGAGGTATGTGTTCTGAGATGGACCTTAAGGGCTGATGTAAAGAGGCGGGCACAGAGTAGATAAAAGGGTCATCTTTTGTAAAAGCAGTAGCCTAGAGTAGAATTAAGTGATGAACTGCAAAGTAAAGAAGGTAGAAGCAGACCATATTTTATAGTTTTGCTGGTTAGGTTGAAAGATTTGGATTCTGTTATTTATGTTAGGAGGCAATGTGCCTTGGGAATATTAGCTCAGGCGTTGACACTGAAATGAATTTGAGTCACAGCTTGGCTTCATGCACATGGTGTGACATTGGAAATATACTTTACTCTCTGGATTTCAGTGTTCTCATTCTAAGTGGGTCTCATAGTAGTGGCTAACTCACAGGGCTGTGGGTACAACAGCCTACTCAGCACTGCACCCCCATACAGTAAACTCAAAAAATAGCTATTGCTATCATCAGCTACTGCTGAAATAGCCCAGTGAAAAACAGTAGACATTTGAATGGCAAGAGTAAAAATTTAAAGGATGTGTGTAACTTTCAGAGGCTGAAGGGAGAAGTTAATCACTTACCGCATGAGACATGAGAAAGGAGGCATCAGTAATGGTTTAAGGATTTGAGCCCAGGAGATCAGGAGTTTTATCTGGTGTTACCAAGGTAGGATCATGGAAAATGATCTCAGTTGTAGGTGTGCTGAGTCAAAGTAGGTGCGGTAAATCTTCACAATGGTGTTTTCCATAGAAATTTCAAAGTCAGAGGTCCAAGTTTCAGTAGATTTTTTAGGATAAAAGACTTAGATTGGAGAATCATGAATACGTATGTCAAAGTCAAGCCCAGAATGATAAAATGGTCCTAAAAGGGTCTTTAACACCATGAGAACTGAGGCAGTCAGTTCAGCAGACAGAAATGAGGTCCTAGCTCTATGATGTTCTCTACAAGCATCTCCCATGAATACAGGAAAGAAAACAGTTTGTAAGGAATTAAGGAGAAAATAACCAGAGGAATGTGTTACAGACTTCCTTTGTAAAGACGTTCAGAAGTTAAAGGAATGTAAGAGAATGTTTCAAGGAAGTTAAAACAAATCTAACACAAGGCACAAGTGAGTTTGGGGTAAAAATTATTTGAACAGGTGGTTAAAGTAGAAAAACATCCACTGGAGAGAACCTAAAGATACATAAGAGGAAAGAAGTTATTGCTGATCTAAGGAAAATAGAAAAGTGTGAAATGCAAGTTTGAAGGGATGTTAGTTTCAGAGCAAACAAGGACCATATCTGAGAGTCCAAGAAAGAAATGCTTTGCTTTAATATTTTAAAAAATTAGTTGAGCTGTTGGTGTTCACTTTGGTGTAACTTTGTTTCCTGATAATCTGTAGATTCTCCTTTAAAAATATAATGAGATTTGATAAGCTTTTTAAAAGTCTACAGTGGGATTTTGTTCTAATAATTCTCTTGAGAGACTGAGCAATGGAACATGAAGCTAGAGAGGCAGCAATCAAGGTAAGACCTAACCTTGCTAATACGTATTGATCTAACCTGCAAAAGGAAAAGGGGTGCCCATCATGAGGGCAGACTATGGTTCAAAGGGCTGTGTCTGACTTTGTAACATTGATCTGGAATTAACTATACTCTGCTACTTTTATTTATCATATTTGTCATGTTTTGTTCCTAAAGCTGGCTTTGAATTTGTCTCTGTATTGAAGAGAGAATGGTGCCTGGGATACAAGCTAAGTGGAAAGTTTGTATTGTCCCTTCCTTGGATGCTCAGGAGACAGCATATGATACAGAGGAAAGCAAGACATATCTGGAAGCCAGTTCTTGTCAATTACTCTAAGAAATGCCCACTGCAGCATTGCGGGTGGGGCACTTCATGTACTTTTCACTAACACAGGACCCTTCTCCCCCAGCATTTTTCCAGTGATTTCTCCAGCATGGTTTTAAATGACTCAAGCTTTGGGGCTCCTACCACTTCCCTTGTTATACACGTTTGCTGTTTCCCGCATTTCATCATTAGGGCATTTCCTGAAATTCAGTCCAACACATTGCTTTTTTTTTTTTTTTCCTGATTTCAAAAAGGATTCTGTTTCAAGCTTCAGCTGTCACAGTTGGGTTCCCCAACTGTGAACAGTAGCACATTTGGCTGTGACATCAGAGTTTCCAACAAGAACCCATCTTTTGACTCTGAGATCCAGTTCTCCCTTTGATTCAGAATTTAAGAATAATGCACACGTTTCTCTAGACCTCACTGAGGTGCTGCTGTTGGAGCCAAGAGCAGCAGGACCCTACTTGCCTTTGAGGCTGGCAGCTTACAAGGACTGTCTGCCAAGAATCCCCTTGGAACTTCATCACCTTTTCAAGACCCTCTTTTAAAGCAGATCAAAGTATTTTTCCCATGCTGGTGAAAGTCGGAGGTTCAGGTCAAAGTGAATGAGTGTGGGATTCTGAAAAAAGCTGGCAGAACATGAAAGGGTATTGGGTGGGACCTGCATCCTTTCCTTGAAAACTCTTTTCCATTATTTCCAAACATATTCAGTTGGACATACCATCGAACATGCCTCCTCTCCTCCCACCCTAGGCTCTGCAGCCCCTATTCAGCTACCCATTAACTCAGTCATCCAATGCTCACATTCTTTAGGTGCTTCTATGTTCTGAAGCAAGTGAATACACATATGTATTGATCTATGATATAAATAAATGCCCATGTCCACCCACATGTATCAACCATCATATCTTAAGCCCTGAACTCATAATTAAACTTTCTTTCCTTTTTTTCTGAAAATGCAAAGTTGTATGCCCCATGATGCTTCATGCATAGTTCTGTGTCTCCCCAGCTGGAGGATATACCGTCGGATGACAGAAATTCTCCCCATATTCATCTCCATACCCTTCCTCAGGCCACCAGCAAGCCTAATGTATTTAAAAGTTTTAGTAAGTGGTTAGTGATTATGATAGGTAATCTTAAACTTTCTCCTAATTTTAACAAAAATCTATTTATACCATAGTAAGGACTTTGGAGGAATTGAATTGTCACACTTGATGGGCCAGAAAAAAAAGTCATCGTTCCTTCATGTAGCACAATATAAGAAACAAACAAGTATTATGGATGCAGTAAATATAATAATTATTGCAGCCATCCTAGACAATAGTTCCTAAATACTTACTTTGCATTATAATATACAGCATGTACTCTGCCGTGTGTCACCTCCTTTGGCTCTTCATGATGGAGTGCCCTGGCTCAGGCCTTGGTCTTCATCTCTCTTCTCCATTTGTGTTCTGGGTGATATCACATGTCAGCTCAATACCATCAACTCCCTATTCATCAGACCAGACTTATCTTCATACTTCAAACCCTTATCCATTTCCTCACTCCTGAGCTTCCTGCTACCTTCCCCAACTGTGACCTTTCAAAATCTTGAGTCTTGAAAATTCTACTCCTCTCTATCTTACATGCAATCCACAGGAAATTCTGCTGACTTTCTCTTCAAGATACAGCCTGTTGTGGAAGATTGCAAGAGACACTCACAGAGGCTGAGAACAGATCCAAGCAAGCTTTATTAGCCAGTGGATGAAGCCCTCACCAAAGTGAGAAACTTCGATCCCCAGGAGAGGAAAACAGCAGTTTATATAGTTAGTCCAGTTTCTAAAAATGGCAGGTGCTTTCCAAAGAGACAGTGCACAGGTCTTACTTAAACACACGACAAAACATGGGGTCATTTTGATTAGCTAGGCATTTCAACATTTCCAAGAAACAGAAACTTAAGGAAATAGAAACTTAAATCCAAAATGGTGCAAGTTTTCAAGATGGCATTAGCTGTGCTCTCCATTTTTTTTTTTCTCTGCATCAATTCCAAATTCACCTTTATCTTGTTTCTGTTCCAGGTCCAACCACAATAATGTCTTTCCTAGGTTAGTACCATATCTCCCTAATAGGGTTCTGTTTATCTACTCATGTGCCTTGTGGTATAGTCCCAATAAAACTATTGAAAATACACATTTTGTCAGATTTTTGATCTTCCAGTGACTCCCAGTTTTATTAAGTGTATTATGGCCTGTATCTAGATGTTTTCCTGAAACCGCATTTGCTCACAGTAGGGGGCTTTTTGTAGGGGGCTGGATCATGGGTGTGTGATACTAGGATTAGTGGTACTGGATTAGTCCACTGATTGGCTTAGCTTACATCTGGTGTGGATATGGAAAGGTGCACCCTAGGGTGTGGATGGCACCAATAATAGGCTTGTCACCAGGTGAGATTAAAGGGAAAGGGAGGTTGCTGCTTTCTGCCTACCCTGCCATGGACTATTTTATCTCTGCCATGCTGTCTTGCCTTGGAGCTACCTGACTATGGACTGAAACCTCTAGAAACTGTGAGCTAAATAAATCTTTCCTCCTTTGAAATTGTGGTTGTTGTGTATTTGGTCCTGGCAATAAAAAGGAAACAAAGACAAGAAGAAATCAGAGTCACCATAAGACCTGTCATGATTTGGGATTCGTTTGTTATCTGATATCATATCCAAAGACTCTTCCCATTTCATAACAACTGCCAGGTTGTGTATTATAATGATTGGTCACTGCACTTGCCCAAGACCAAATTCAATTATGAATAGGAGCCTTCTTTGTCCAAAAGGTCTGCTTGGTGGAAGGAAACTAATACAAAGGAACTAGCACCTGCAGCTCACTTGGCAGCCCGTTCCTTAGACGGACAATTGCAACGCGTCACTGTTTCTGTCAAGTGAGCTTTCTCTCTTGCTCTTGATGCTTGTTGAGGAGTCCTGATGTTTGATGAGGACTGTCAAATATGGAAGCGTAGTGAAGGAAAGGGTGGCTTCTATTAGGGGCTAACAGGAATCTTTTCTTGAAGTATATTAAGTAACATGAACTCAGCTTGAATATTTTGGATTTGCTAAGAATCAGAGTCTTTTAGTAAATTTCCCATTAGCAGTACCAGACATTAGCATCCAATTTCAAGGTAAGTGTCAGGATACAGGTGGTAAACTTTCAAGGTGGCAGAATCAGCAGCTGTTACAACTGCTGCTGCTTGTCCTCTTCCTCCTCTCACCAGAGCATTAGGCCTTATTATCCCAATGGGTTTCCTGAGTTTTGTTAGCATAGACTTGTCTAGGCTTTCAGAAATAGTCTTAGGGAGAAATAACATAAAATCCCAGGAAAAATAGACCTGATGCTTGACATTTTCATCAAACACTCCAAAGAGGAAATAATTGACAAAGTAAATTCATTGAAGCAGGAGGCCCTAAGATTGAACATCTGAAACTTTCTTGGACATTTGTATTTTCTTTTTTTTTTTTTTCCTGTTTCCTGGTTTCTTGGTCACCTTGGGCTGTCTTACCAAAATACCATAAATTGGATAGCTTTTGAACAAAAAAATTTTTTTTGTTTGTTTCTCACTTATCTGGAGGCTAGGAAGACAAGATCAAAAGGTCTGGCAGATTTGATTCTGTGTTTGACAAGGGCCCACATTACCTTCTGGTTCAAAAATGGAGCCTTCTCCCCCTATCCTTCCAGCAAGTGTTTTTTCTACTGTTACATCCCCAGCACTTTGTATGTTCCCAAGAATAGCATATGCTCAGTAGTAACTATTGAGTAAATGAATTAGTAAGTGGGTGAATCAATAAAAGAAAATATCCTTAAGGTACTTCTTATTTCACAATTGAAGTTAAATGTGATCAAATGAGTTCTCCCCTCTTTCTCCACAAGGGACAAATTCTAGGACCCCCAGTGGATGCCTGAAAGTTCAGATATTATCAAATCCTATGTGTTCTATGTTTCCCCATTCATATGTATCTGTAATAAAGTTTAATTCATAAATTAAGTATCATACAATATCAATAAAATTAATAAACAATAATAATAGCAATATACTGTAAGAAACATGTAAATGTAGATTCTCTTGTACTGTGCTCCTCCTCCTCCTCCTCCTCCTCCTCCTCCTCCTTCTTCTTCTTCTTCTTCTTTGTCTTTTTGAGACAGGGTCTCACTATGCAGTTCAAGCTAATCTTGAGCTCACTTTGTAGCCCAGATTGGTCTTGAACTTGCAACGATCCTCCTGCCTCAGCCTCCTGAGTGCTGGGATTACAGGCATGTGCCACCATGCACGGCACTTGTAATGATATGAGATGACACAATGTCTACATGAATAGATGAATGACATAGGCATTATGTTGTAGCATTAAGTTACTAAGTAAGGATGACTTGAGCTCAAGCACTGTGATACCTCAACAACCAACCCAATAACTAAAATGACTACTAAGTGACTAATGGGTGGGTAGCATATACAGAATGGATGCACTGGACAAAGGAATTGTTTATGTCCCAGATGGAAAGGAACAGAAAGGTACAAGATTTCATCATACTACCCAGCGAGCAATGTAAAATGTATGAGTTGTTTATTTCTGGAATTTTGTTTTGAATATTTTATAACCATGGCTGGCTGTGGATAACTGAGACCAAGAAAAATGAACCTAAAGAGAAAGGGGAACTGCTCCAGCAATATATTAAATCACAATAGGTTATGCTGCAGTGGTAGCAACAACCCCAACATTTCACAGCTTAAACAAGGTTCTGTCGGGAATGCAGAATGGTGCAGCAAGGCAATTTATTACAAAACTAGACATGTTCTTCCTAAATATTCCAGTAATTGTATTCTGGGTATTTGTCCCAGGGGAATGAAAACTTATGTTCCCACAAAATCCTATACACAAATGTCCATGGCAGCTTCATTCATAATAGCCCTGCACTGGAAACAACTCAAAGGCCTTTCATTGGGTGCCTGATTAAACAAACAATAGTTCATTTTTACTATGCAACACTACTCAGCTTTAAAAAATAAGGAACTGTTGAGACACACAACGATTTTGATATATCTCAAGAGACATGTTCTAAGTGAAAAAAGAAAAAAAAAAGGCCAGTCTTAAAAGATTGCCTATTAGGTTGTATAATATTGTGAAAATAATTAGTGTCACTGAATTGCCTGCTAAAATGGTTAAAATAACAACTTTAGTGTTATATGTATTTTATCATAATAAAAATTATTTTAGAGGTTTATATTGTATGATTCAATTTATACATATATTCTTGAAATGGCAAATCAGTAGATATTCAGAACAGATTATTTGTGGCCAGGAGTTAAGGAAGAGGCCATGACTACAGAAGGGTAGTGCTAGGCACCCCAGGGTGAAAATGTTCTGTCTTGTGATTGTGGTGGTGGCCACACAAATTTGCGCATGTGACAAAATTTCATAGAACTAAATACATACAAGCGCAAGTGTACAAAGGACATGTTTACATGTAAAATTGGCAAATGTGAATAACAGCAGAGGATTTTATCACTATCATTTCATGATTGTTACATTGTACAAGATGTTACCATTGTGGGAAGCTGGATAGAAAGAGAGGGGAACCCCTGCGTATGAATAGCTAAGAATTTCACAATAGAATGTTAAGCAACAAGAAAGGTTCCTTCCTCGCTGGTACCGTATGCTTCCCTTAGCATGGCTGGGGTTTTAGTCCATGCCTGTGGCATGGGGTCGTGCAACCTCCGTACCTGGAACATCACCAGACTTGGCAGATGACTCACTGGGTTTTACAGGCTTGCCCACTTCCGCTCACTTCTCATTGGCCTAAGCAAGGCCTCTCTGTCCTAATTTTCCTCAAGTGGGGATATTAGGTCTTGTGTCTGGAATGAGGACAATCAAAATACAGTAAGTCCCCCAATTTATGAATGAGCTCCATTCCGACAAAACGTTTGTAAGTCAGATTCATTTGTAAGTCCGACAAAGTGAGTCTTACACACTTTTGATACAAATATACAGTGTAAAACAAAAAACCCAAACCCACACAAATACAGTGAGTCCCTGCCTGTAGTGTACTACTGTACTCCACTGCCCTGCACAGCGAGCACACAGCAGCCCCGCTGTGACAGTGTCCAGCAGACAAGTGAGCTACTTCCGCAATTCATTCACAACTACAAAGGTTCTTAGCGCGAGGTCCATTCACATCTGTGAAAATTTGCAACTCAGATGTTTGCAAGTCTTGGGCTTACTGTGTTAGTGACAACAATGTAATCACAGCTGTTGTTTAATAATATAAATGGTTAAAATAGCCACGAATTCGCACTTACTCCATCATCACGTGACCAATAAAATAAATCTCTTTCATCTAGTGATTAACCAAATAGAAGCAAGCTCAAAAATGAATACAGCATTCTTTCCTTATGCAAGGCCAGATCCTCACTTTGCAAGACCCTAATGAATATATAAAATTCTAGAGAGTAAGGAAGTCTGTACCATATTTTTCCTATGAATATATACTTAGAACACAGTTTATAAACCAGACACAGAAAGAGTAGCAACAGCAATTTATAATAAAAAAGAACAATTTCAACAATATTCTGCAGTAAAAGTTGTCTAAGTGTTATCCATTCTTTATTTCTGAATTTTCCATTTAATATTTTCAGCCCACAGTTAAGTGTGGTACTTAAAACTTTAGAACGCAAAACTGCGAATAAGGGGCACTATTGTTTTAGCATTAGGTAAAACTTTTAGTGGGTCTGAGTTTCACTTTTCAGAAAAAGTGAGACTGGTTTGAAAAAGTTAATGAATCTACAACTGCGTACTAAAACTATTTCTCCTTGGCGTTTGCTCATTGTCCCGAATACACATGGAAAATAACCGCCCCTTACATTTGCATGTAAGTGATACTTGTAAATGATCTTTAGCTTTTCAATCCAAAGGTGCAACTATCAAATTTAAAATGTAATTCATGCATGTGTAAAGGGTTCTCCATGTTTAAGGAAGTCATGTTGGCAATAGGAAGGGTACGTGCAGGTGGATCAGAAAAATTTCAAAAAAGTGTAAAGCAAATGCTGGATGTCCAGGAATTTGCTTTGAAAGAAGAGGAGAGGTAGGAAGGTCAGGGAAGGAGAGGGGAGGGGAGGGGAGAAAGGAAAAGAAAAGAAAAGAAAGGAGAGAGGGGGGAAGGAGACACACCTCATCAATCAATAACCGGAATGCTCCAGCAATGACTAAATGCTGTGTTTCATAAAAGTTAAATCAACTATTTTGCTATTTGGAAATACAGCTAAGAGGTGTGTTTAAAAAAAAAAAAAACTTGTACTTTATTCAGAGACAATTATATTGATCACAGTTGCTTAAGATTTGGGCAGAGGGAAACTTCCTCTTCCTGAGCATTCAGGGCATTCTGGTCAAATCCATGTCAGACAACTTTAGCCTGGACCATGCTCTTGCACTGCTATTAGCTCCCTTACATTACAAATGCATGGAGAGTCAGGAAAGTGAGATCATGTGTCCAGAGTTGCTATCTACTCAGCCTGACAGCAGAGTCTGGTTCTTTGTGGTGGACCATGCTGTACCCCTTTGTTCATCATCCGCTGGGGTGCAGCTGAACAAGGGCCACTCTAATGGGGCTTCAGGCTCCTTTCTAGTTTCTGTGCAGCTGTTTCCTTTCATGTTCTTAGTGCTGCAGCCTCTCACAACTTCACAACTTCTCAAGCCTGAACCTTAAAAATCCACATTTCATATATCTTTTTCAAATGCTATTCCTCTTACCTTTTCTTTCTTTAATCTCTTTAGCCTAGACTTTACCTGTTCTGCGGATCCTAACTTATGTGCTACCTCCTTCAAGTCTTGTATCATTACCTTACAATCTTGCAGATACAAAGCAACAAATGAATGAACACACAGACGTGCTGTGCCTTCATCTGATAGCATTTTGTTGTTGTTTTGTGATATTCTGTTGGGGTCAAGTGGTTAGCTATTTAAATTCATTTCAGAAGGCATCGAGTTCTTACTCTTGCAAAATTCAGTGCTAAATAGGTTGGGGAACCCAAGGAAGAGTAAGACCCAGCCCAGCCCCTTTGGGCAGGCGTTTATAAACCCTTTGTGTGATGTGAGCATCAATGCACTTGCGCTCCCCTGCCAGACTCCCAGATCCTTGAAAGAGGAAGTACATTTGCAGAGCAGGGACACAGCAGCAAGTCTTTTCTAGGAGTCGTCTGACTCATATCAACATCCTTCATCAGGAGAGAAGTCTAGTGCGGAGTGATCCCATCCCTGGCCGAGTCAAGACCTTAGCAGACTCGGGATGAATGGCCTCATTGCTCAGGATCGCAAATAGCCTGTTGTGGCTTCAGCTGCTCCAAAATGATAAGGTTAGAAAACCAAACAATATTGTCCCAAGTGTTCATAAAAATAAGCAGAAATTAGAGACGCCTTAGATTCTTAAGAGTTATCATTTATTATTATAACCTTGCTCATTTCAAGAGTGATCCTGGAACATTTAAAAAAATTACAATAAAGTAAAATGGCAACATAATACTACTATTTAAAATAAAATCATAGATTAATACCAGCAAACTCCAGACTCCTCCATTTAACTTCATGGAGAGGAGTCTTTGAAATTAAGTTAAGTGGTTCCAAGCTTTTTATTTATAGAAACAACTTGGATGTTGGTCTGAGAAGTGAGATATCCAAGTTTTCAAATAAACTTGAGTCACTGAGAATTGTAAATAACGAATAACCATGTGGGATGAAAAACAAATCTCTTAAATACCCTGTCTAATTGGTAGGAAAAGCATTTCATATTAGATAAAAACCAATAAAAAAATTTTAAAACGTGATGTAGATATATACATTCACATGTGCATCATCATTCTGTACCCTGAGGAAAGAGAAAAAAAACAAAGGCACACGTTAAACCACTATTTAAAAAAATAGAATTCTATGCGTACCCCAAAAGGAACCATAGAAGTAAAGCCTGGGCACTCCTGACTGAGGGCCCAGCTGGCCGGGCGTATTCCTTAGTTTCAATTAGCAAGAGACAACCATAGGGTAGATGTGGCACTTTGAACTCCTGCCTTGGCATCTAAAGAGGCTGCTAAGGAAAGGTGTTTCTGTGTCCTAGGAAATTCAGTTCTGCTCAAGGGCAGGGCTTCTGACTCCACTTCCACCCCCACCTTAGAGTAAAAAAATTTCACAACTGACTCCACCTGTCCAGCCGTTTTCTGCATAAAGCATCTGGGGGCAAGGCATTGAAATGTCCCCATTCTAATTTTGGGACTACACCTTTCTGGGTTCGGTTCCTTTCCTGGTGTCTTAGTTACTTTTCTCTAGTTGCTGAGACAAAATACCTGACGTCCAAAATTAGGGAAACAAAGGTTTTTCTTATATTTCTTGGGGTTTTTAGTCCATACTTAGTTGGCTCCAAGGCAGCATGGTGGTGGGGCAGCCATTCATGGCGGCTGCAAACAGCAAGGCAAACCAGCAAGAGAGCAAGACACGCATTCCTCCCGCCCTTATTCTGTAAGTCGACTCCACCCCTGGGCAGGCGCAGCACTCACATCACCAATCTCAGCGCTGGACAACAAACCAATCACAAATGCCAGACTCAGTCCCATCCAAATTACATGAGGCTTTGGGGAGGGGCCACAGGATCAAACCAATTCACCTGGCAAAGTGTGAAGGTGATGCCCACTCCAGCTAGCCCTGTGGGGAGAATGGATGGAGAGTACTTCTCTGGAAAGGCAGCCCTCATTGTCCATCATCATGCTGGAAGGAAACCCTCTCTATTAAATAATCCACATCTTGCACGCCTTTCAGGGAATAAAATGTTTGTCTTTTCCACCCAAATGTGTTCTTATTTTGACATTTTCAAGTATATTTATTTACCTATTTGTCTTCATTTGGATTTGTTTCTTCAAGTAAAAGATCATAATAATAAACCAAAGCACAATAATGATTACCATTTACTGACTACTTCACACACAGCAGGCATTGTCCTTAAGCGTATCCTGTGTCTTTAAGGTCCCGTACCATCTGCACAGGGATGATATTTCTTCCATAGTACAGGTGCAAAAACTGAGGCCCAAATGTTGTCACAAAAAGATCAGCACAGTCAATGCTGAAGTTCATTTCCCCCAACAAATACATTTGAGATTTTCTTAGAAGAAAATTTGAAGCAGAAATAAAGAAGGGATTACCTTCCTACCCTACCTTACCACCTCATGGCTGTTAGCATGATGTTATTTATCCTCCAGCTGTTCATCCCTCCTGTGTTGTGGGATAATCCCATTTGGTTACAGTTTCCATAGAACAAAGACAGAATCTGTTAAATAGTTAAAACCTTAGCTGTTGATAGCTAGCATCCACCTCCAGTTTAGGAGGAAGGGAGAAAGACTCTTACTCCCTGCATCGTAATTGTTTTCTTTTCACTTCTGCCAGTATCAATATTATAATTCCTAACATCACTCCTAGAATCATTTATTCTTGTTAATAATTGCTGTAATAACTTCAGAATCTCTGCAGCTTTGGTAAAAGCCGTCAAGGGAATATACATTGTATTTAATTAAATCTCTATTGAGAATAAGTAGAAGGTGCTTAATCATGTTCCCGCGCCTGTGACTGGTCTCTCTTATCAGAGACTTCCCTCGGGAGGGCCTGTAGCTCCTTACAGCTGACAGGCTACAAATCACTCCCTGGGCTCACTGTGGCTTTCTTGGAGAAATAACACCAGCAATGTGTGTACCTCGTGCTTCCAAATGCTGGACACTATTTATGGGACTGACTGCGGTCAGATCATCCTCATGTCACAAAGTCTTCCCAATACTAGGACATGGACATTCCTACTGAGCTCATCCTCCTGGGTCAGTGATGCAAAGGGTTGCTCATTCAAAAGCAAGTTATCTCTGCGGGCTTTTGGTTTGTGATGTCCAAAAGGGTTTTGGAGAAATTACTATCTAGTGAAATGGGCCCTTAAGAATGTTCTCCTTGTGTCCTGAACAATCTATAGGGTAGCTGATACCCTTATTGTATAAATAGGGGACCAATGTTAGAATTCTAAAGTGTTCGTCCAAGCTTATGTTTTCCCTATGCACACAAGAAACCCTGTTGGCTTATCCAAAGCATGTTTGCTTTTATGACCCAGCCCCAAGGAGAATGTGCCAGCAGAGTCTCTGTCACATCCTTGTCCCCTGTGAGCCCCGTGCGAGTGGACTCCCCTGCTCCTCTCTCAGATATAACCAGGACTAAAAAAGAACTAAGATGTGTGATAGACAAGTCCTGACTCTCCACAGTGAATGTAATCATTATGTACTGCAAACAGGCACAGCACTAATAGAAAATAAGATAATTAGGAACAAAAGAAAATAGGATGAGGACTAGGGTTTCAGTCAAGTCCACATATTGATATTTTACCACCCCAGATCTGAGCCTCATGCCTTCCCCCAAAGCATGCTCTGGAAGCATTTCAGGAAGCAAGAGAGGATTCGCAGGGCAATTTAATCAGCCCAGCATGGCTTGTTGAACAAATTAAAGGGTCTGGAAATCACAGTTTATTTGCTTCCCCTCTTTTATGATCCTGTGCCCCTTAAGAACACCACAGAGAGGAATCTCTGTGCCAAGAACATGGTCCTGTATCACTTTTCACCCATAACTCAGGGTCAGCTCGTGCTGTGTGCGTGCATCCCAAGAGAGTTTCTGTCACACCTGCCTGGTGTGTGTCCCTCCCAGTGTACACAGTGCTTCAGTCCTTGTGGGAAACCCAAGGGCTTATAATTCCAACTATGCAATGGCTGTCACTCTCCCCTGACTCCCACTGGTGTGGGGGAGCTGAAGAAATGGTGTATTTGCCATCCTTACTCAAAAGAGAAAAAACTGATTCTATTACCAGGCTCTGTGAATTTCCAATACTTTCTCGACCAAGGGAAAAGGAGATGCACTGAAAGATGTAGCTGCCTGAGGACATTACTGAGTAAATATTGGGCTGTTTGTATAGACACAAGTACCCAAAATGCACATTTTCGCTTGTTAGAGGGGGAAGGGAACAGTTCCACACCTCTATTTACTAGGGAAGTGCTAGACTTGACAGAAAAGGAGAAAGTCTACCCTGCCGCTTTGCTCTAAAGTGCTTCCAGAAGTCCAAATTTCTGAGTGGTTATAGGTAATTTGCTTCAACTTAATTTCCTTCATTCAAATTTATGGAAAAAATGTCTGTCTTGGGCAGTGGAAAACAATTAAGACATTAGCCCAGCATTGGATGTTTAGATGGCAAAGCCCCATTACCCTGCATGTCAGTGCTGAATTACTGTATTGCCAAACTTGCAAGAGTGACGGAAGCCCTAGGAATGGGAGGACCAAAGGAGCCCTTGTCATATCCCATTTTTTAAGCTCCTTGCCTTTCTGGTCTGGCCTTCATCTTCTCCGGCACACTGCTGCTATCTCTTGAACGAATTGATTTTGCCAACTTTGAGGATCCTCCTTGGTAATCTATTCAATATGTTCATTCCCTTTGGAAGAAATACAGTAGCCTTGTGTGCGTTTCCTATCTGCTCCTCATTTCCTATACTGTGAATTATGTCATCTAGGTTTTGCACTGCTGCCAGTGGGAAAAGGCTGTCTAGATCAATTTTGTCAGACAGCCTCCTACCCCTGGGAACACCAATTAGCTTGCCACAAGCATGACTCACACCCAGGAAGACCCACTACTGCTCCTTATTACTTAAGCACTTAGCCTTAGGAAGCCACTTGAAGGTATCCTCTGACCTGTCAAAGCCTCTTCCTATGTTATAAACCTCTACACTTCTTACAAAAGCCACAGAAATACACTGAGATAGTAAATCTAGGGGGAGGTGGACCCTGACTATGGAAGGTCAATTTTGATACAAAATGTAAAATTTTCAGGCTCTTACACTCCTAATAGAACAGCTTCAGATGAAGTGGGAAACTCATTAGAACACAAAGACCAGTGTGATTCCTGTGTCTGTGTAAGTGATGAGGGTGAAAGGGAAAAACAGTACAAGAGAAATTGTTCTTTTTAAAACTTTGTACTTTTGAAACTGCCCAGCTCTGTAATTGCTTCACGGCTTTGTAATTTTTTCTTTACCCCTGTAACCATGAGAGTGTAACCGAACATGCAGGATGCCTGATTGTACCATTCTACCAAGTTTCATGAACTGATGATCATTACGCTACCCTTGTAACTGAGGGTCTCACCCTGCTAGATAGTCAGAAGAACTACCAGGCCGTTCTGTCTCACCTTTGTACCTCCTGCTTGTGCATCATATAGAAACCCTAGACCACCAAGGATTGGGGCCTGATATTCTGGGAATGATCACAATCAGTGCCTGTCAACATACATAAATCTGTCTCCAAATCCTGAGTGTTGTTTTGGTGTTCTGCTTACATTGTAAGAGGAAAGAGAACTTCATGTCAAATTGCCTGGATAATTGTGTCCATTGTTTAGGTTGATGTCCATGAGGAAAATGCATTGATTTAAATACTTTGCGAGGAATTCTAATCTCATATTTTGGTCCTGGCAGAAGCCATCTGAGGGTTCAGATTAATCTTCTAAGCCCTTCTTTGGACCTAAGAACCTATGAAGCCTCACCCATAATCTGTCACACCACCCACAAGAAACCCTGAGGACATAAGAAAGTAACATGAAATATTCAGATATACTTTGTAGATGAACAGCGTTTCCTTATCCTGCTAGTTGCCTGATTAATGGATATAGCTCCAACAAAATTTGGAGTTGTATTGAGAAGTTGTTGAAGTACAAAGGGGAGATATTTGTTTGTAGAGCAGAGCTCTGTGCAAGCTGGCACGGGCTGTTCTTCTCCGAGAAGGGGTGGCACACACGTGACCTCTTTGCATAGACATGAATACCCAGCATCCCTTGTTCATATGGCTTGCAGGGTTCCAACACGGAGAACCTAGTGATTTCTGAGCTTAGAAACTGATTACAGAAGCTCATGTCTGTGTCTCAAAACCAAATCTAACTAGAAATGAGCCCCATTCATTCAAGACTAGAATCTGTCTTCCTCCGGATCAATCTGACGCACCATAGTTATACCTACAAGGAAGGAAAAGGGATTCATTCCCGTGTCCCGGCGCTGTGAGGAATGAAGCTGGAGAACTAGGTTGTTTTGCTTAGTTGTCCCAAACATCCAGCTCTATAAACCATTTAATCTGGCCTTTGTAGTCTCTATGCTGTCATCAGGGTTAAAGACACTTACTGGTTAAAGTGGAAAAATTCCAGAACCATCACAGATAACTATCTCTGCATATTCCAGAAGCCCATAGGATGGGAGGTACCCTTATTCATCACCATAGTTTTGTTTCTTCAGCTTTACATACATGGGTGGTTGGTTTTTCAGCTCCCTCCACCAAGTCAATACTTACATGCTCATCAAACCCCACAGTTAGTACACTATTGTTTTTACCATAGGAAATGTATTGTTTTATTATAAAGCTATTACATATTGTTTCAAATTATATAGGCACATATAATATATAGTGGAAAGACCCTACACTGAGATGACTCTTTTAAAACAAACTGATGATGTATTTTTCCCAAACAATGTAGAAATATAAAAGCTAACCCTTTCTCCCCATGGCCCTACCAGCATTTGTTATTGATTGATTTCTTAATAATAGCCATTCTTTCTGGGGTGAGGTGGAATCCATGTTGTTTTAATTTGCATTTCTTGAATCATCAATGATGGTGAACATTTTTTCATATATTTGCCATTTTTAATTCTTCATCTGAGAAGTGCCTATTCATTTCAGATGCCCAGTTTTGGATTTGCTGTTTTAGTTTGGGGGATCTGATTATTTTGAGTTCTTTTTATATTCTAGACAGTACTCCTTTGTCTGAGGAACAGCTGTCAAATTTTTTTTCTCACATTTTGGGTTTCCTATTCACTTTGTTGGTGGTTTCTCTGGCTGTACAAAAGCTTTTTAATAAGATGAGATCCCAGTTGTTGATTCTTGTGATAGTTCCTGTGTGATTGGGGTTTTGTTCATAAAGTCTTTGCCTATGCCAGTGTCTTCAAGAGTTCTACCTATACTATCTTCCAGTGGATTTAGTATTTTTGTTTCAATATTTGTATCCATTTCAATTTTAGGTGAGTGCTGATAAAAGATATGTATCTAGCTTTAATCTTCAGCATGTAGAAAGCCAGTTTTTGCAGTACCATTTATTAAAGAAGATATCTTTCTTCCAGAGAAGGTGTTTGACACTTTTGTCAGAGGTAAGGTGGCTAAGTATGTGTGGACTTGTTTCCACATCTTCTAATCTGTTCCATTGATTCTCAGGTCTTGCTGTTTTTATCACAGTAACTTTGTAGTATAATTTCGAGTCAGGGATTGTGATATTCCCTGCCTTGCCATTGTTGTCCAGAATTGTCTTTGCTATTCTAGAGGAGACTCAAATCTAAATTTAACTTTGTTGTTATTTAAAATAGTGATGTATGTGTCCCAATATGAATACATCTGTAGGTACTGAGTAATCCAATTTGTCAAATGTATTGTTGAAATAGTACTATTTTGTTGTCCTTTTGTAGCATTTCTTCATGTTTTTGTATATCACAGTTTTCAAGAATAGTGGTCTGACTTTCTCTTTTGATATCTCAGTGTCCAGGAATGAAGCCCCCTCCTTCCTATGCTGAGCTGAGTGGGAAGGAAGCATGTGAAAAGATGAGCTGTGTTGAGCAGAGTTGGGCATAGGTACACTGATGGTGTGCTCGCAAGAAGGAACACTGAGTGCAAAGCCCAGTGAGGAAGACAGAAATCATGGGCACAAAGGACTTGAGAGAGCCCACAGTATTGAAGTGATGGACCATGGGTGGAACAGAGACCCTGGGAGATGAGCAAAGCCTGTGGGTGTAGGTCCTTGGGGGATGCGATAGGAGTGGGGTGGTGGGATGTTAAGAAAGATCAGGGTGGGGTGCAATGGGAGCCTCACACTTAGCTACAGCATAGATGTCACAGCCGCCCTATTCCTTTCTGCATCTTGTCTCCCTCCTTGGAAGTGCTGTCATGCATTTTGTTTTCTTTTATTTTGCTTTACTTTTGTGGATTTCTTATCACAATTTTCAGACAAATAGAAATACAAAATATGAGGTAAAAAATTTTCACTCACACACTTATTTCCTGTATTTAACAATTGTTAACACTTTGCCATGTTTGAGTCATTTATTATTTTCTGAAGTACCTTGCAATAAATTTTAGACAACAATACATTTTCTCTTAAAGTAGTTTAGTTTGAATCCCAAAGAAATCATAACCACAGATCAGTGTTGTTCCTATTAAAATTAAAATTGCTTCAGGTCATCTAAACCCAGTCTGTGTTCCCATTCCCTTTCTCTCCAAACGTGTTTTACAGCAGCTTTGTTCAGTTTCAGACTCAACTGAAGTCAGGTATTTTGTTAGATTGTTGTTTCTCTTGAGTTTCTCTTAATGACACAGACCCTCACTACCACCCTTATTTTATTTTTCCAAGACATTTTAACCTTCTTAAAGAGATCAGAAAACTTGTGTCACCTGTGTAGACTGTACTATTTTTCTGGATTTTTTAAATTGTTTTGCTGTAGTGTTGATAAACTTGTTTCCCTGTGTAAATCTCCCTATTTGCTGTAAGCTGGAGGTTAGATCTAAAGGCTTCATTGAAATATCCTGAACATATTTAGAATGGGTATTTTGTAAGGCACTTTGCAGTGCATTCTGTCAGGGTTGTAGCATGTCGACGGGCCCCATCTTGATGTATGTCAACATCTATCCCTACTTAAGACCATGACGGTGATCAGTTTTTCTCTTATAATCTGAAACATTATCTGTGAGATAATACAGGGATACCACATGATATCCAGTTACACCAGTTATTTGCCTAAAGATTTTGTGTCTATTTTTTTTATTGGAAGAGATTTACTTCTGAAGAGTTGCAAACTGTTCATATGCCTTTTGCACCACTGACCATATCCTTTTGTGGAGAGGACCGACTAACGTGGAAAAACTCTACCATCAGTCTTTATTTTCTTTTCTTTTAGTCATGCTTCTCTGGGTGTTTTCTGGAAGGGTCATGTTCAAGGTTACAAAGCATCATGTCCTTTCCTGCAGCCCATGCATACGTACATACCTAGCCAACAACTGTGTTTGTCTTTCAATTATTGACAGAGTTATAGCCAAAGAGCCAACTTATAAAAGCAGAAGGCGTCCAAGGTGGTAGGAAGCAGGGGCCTCATGGGGCTTCTGACATATGCGTGGTCCTGTCACAAGGGCAGTCAATTGCCCATCTCCTGTTTATTTTATGGGGATTACCCAGCCAAGGAGCAGTAGTGAGTAAGAAACGCATGTGGTCCTAAGGTTGCTGGTGCATTCGAGACTCTAAAGATGGCCCATGGCAACTGAAAATGTGTCCAATGAAAGGCAAAGAATGCAGAACTGGTAGATGCTTCTCTTAATGTACTTGGGGCCCAAACCATGTTGCTCCCTCCTCCTCCACAGGGAAGGCTCTTGCCAGAGCCATCCAGCACTTTTCCTGTGAATGAAGACTCTGTTAATGAAATACCACTGTGCTTCCGGGAGACATTCTTTAGGCAATTATTGATTCCAAGTCAACTCAGTGAAAACATTCCCCGCATTCTTGGAAGAACTACCTGGGATGGTACCCCTTTCCCCATATTTTTGCTTTGCTTTTACTATTTTTTAACCTTATTCATACATTTGGAAATTGCACAATCCTCTAATGAAGCTGAAATGAAAATAATTATGTGCCTTGGTGAATCCAAATATTTGTTCATTTACAGTAGTGGAGACATTGTATCACTTTGATGGCTTTTATCCTTTCTGGTAAATTTAGATTGGACACCTATTGGCTGTTATTTTCTCCCCGTTGCCAACCATGAAACAGTTACAAATGCAGAGGATGCAGCGCAGCGGGCTTTCATGTGGCTCTTTTCTCTGGAAAACCACTGGCTTGGCATCCTTTGACTAGGCATGTTGGTCTGATACTCTGTCTGCAAAGGTAACATTGTGGTTTAGCAAAGGGAAGGAAAAAATACAGGGTAAATGGAATGGCAAACTCTGGTGTAAAGCCCATGTTTTGAAAATCATTAAAGACACATCAAGGCTGACCTGGTGTTTGACTTCAGGATTCTGAATGGGGGTCAGATGGATCACAACCCCTTGACATCATAAGCCCTGCTTTGTGAGCCTTCGCATTCGTACATTTTCTTGGGGGAAAAGGTGGTGACTTTCATCAGATCCTTAAACAGTTTCGTGACCCAACCAACTAATGTGATTTTTTGGCGCTGTACAAGGCACAGCAAGATGCATTAATGGAAAAGAGCTAAAAAACAAAATAAACCATCCCGCATGACCTCCTCGGAGGACAGCCCTGGCTTAGTCTGCCATCCCCATGTAATGAATAGCATCTCCTTTCGAATGTTCTCTTTACAGCCCTGGTTCCCCTTTACTGGCCAAAGCTTCCCGCCTCCCTTTGCAAATCATCAACGCAGTCCTCCTCCCAGTCCATCTGCTTAGCGAGACTTTCTACCAAACACAGACCATGTCTGTTTAGCGAACGCTGTCCTAGAAATGGTGATAATGCTCCAGATTATCAGATCATAAAATCCTGCAGGGTAAATCAGTCTCAGGGCCTAGCATCATAGGTAGGGCTCAGGAAGACTGTGCCATAGATTGTCTTTCTCCGAAGTCTGTCAGGCAGAGTCCGCATCATCTGTCTCCTGCACCTCTTATGTGACAGATGAGGGGCAAGGATAAAAGGGGAGGATAAGGTCATAGGCTCAGGCCTCATAATCACAAAGATTTGTACATTTAATGTGTTGCCACTGTACCCAGCTGTAACCTTAGGAGTGAGAGGCCTGCAGAAGAACTTTTATGCACTGATGCATGTTCACAATCTGTATGAGAAACTTGCAAATATGCTAGGGGAACCTCTGGAAAGCCCTGGACCCAAGGTATTATCTACTCCATCAGCCAAAGGAAGATTATTAAACACCTCTGATGGGCCAGGCATAGGGAAGTATTCCGAGTAAAGTCGATGTCAGTGTCTGCCCACCCAGAACTGCAACTTGGATTTGTGCAGGGCTGCAGGGATGCTTCAGAGGCACAACTGAGTGCCATGCCTCCGGCACGTGGCAACGTCAGGATCACCACCATTCTCTTCCAACCTCAGAACAGACTGGCTACTCGAACAAACTGGTGAAATTAATTTTTTTTCCTGATGGCCAATAATTAATTGATATTTCATGGCTAAAGTCTTACTCATGAATGAGAATTATCAGAGGATTACACATAAAAGTTTTGCCTTTGCTAGAAGGATACATTTAACAAGAAAAGTTCAATCCTGTGTGTACATTTAGGTAGATAATTAGGAATTAAGGTGTCTCTGTTAGTTGACTGGCTTGCATTTGTGTATGAATACACTATGTATTATCCAAAAGCCAGCTATAGGTGCACATAAAAAACATAGAAAAGATAAATACTCAAATGTCTTTCTTCATAGAAAATATTAACATAGAGGCTGTTTTTCCAACAGATTGTTACTGTCATTTAAAGAACTTGACAGTTACTATCATTAAATAAGGTTTTTCACTGTGGTTTTTTGGGGTGTGTGTGTGTGTGTGCTGGGAATGGAACCTTGGGCCTGTGCATCTGTGCATGCTGAGCAAGTGTTCACCTGGGTTCCCCTCTTAGGTGTTATAATTTGGATATTTTGTTTTGTGGTGCTGGCAAGTGAGCCCAGGACTCTACACTGAGCTGCATTCCTAACCCTTTTTTAAAATTTTGAGTCCAGGTAGGGCCTGAATTTGCCGTCTTCCTACCTCCCAGAGTGCTGGGATTACCAGTTTGCACCAAGCTCCTACACCTGCCTACTACTTTGGATCTTAAACGCTCCCCCAAAGGCACATGTGTCAAGGGTTTATTTCATCAGCCCATAGTGCTATTGGGAGGTGATGGGATCTTTAGGAGGCGGGGCTGGTTTGCAGGAAGTTAGGTCACTGGGGCGTGCCCTTAAAGGGTATATTGGGAGCCCAGCCCTTCGTCTTTATTTCTTTGCATCCCAGCTGCCACGGAGGTGGACAGAAACCTTGCCACCCACATTCAACAGGTTGTACGGTGCCACTGCAGGCCCAAAGTAAGAGGAAGACGTGAAGCAGAAATAGACTAAAACCTCTGAAACCAAAAGTAAGTGTTTTCTCCTTGAGGTTGTTCATCTTAGGTATTCTGTCACAGTGATGGAAAGCTGAGTACCATACTGGTGCTGCTTAATTAACTCTTCCCTTTAACACCAAAAGTGTCATTTTGAAAAGTGAATGGAAAAGATTTTTGAGTGCTATTACCTGCAATTTGTCTTTCTCTTTTGGAAATAGTCACTTCAATGAGAAGCCCCATCTGAAATGTATTGTCTGCACTTGGTGAAAAGCACTTTGGGGGTCGAAGATTTCACAACTCTCTAATCTCTGCTAACTGCAAGGTCTTTCCCAGCCTGTGTGATAAATCAAATTAATGTCTCCAATTACAGCCCAGGAAAGCAAGAGACAATTGGTTCAGAGTGAGCTGGCCACTTGGCAAATCACGACCTTTTTATTTATTGTATATATCATGGCTGCCTTTTAGGCATTTTTATTTGAGGTGTCTGTAATTAATGATATGGTTCATTAGTTGGAGAACAGCTCATGCAGTTCAGCAGCACAGTAGTTCGCAGCATCGTGGCCTTAACTGATTCCACATGGCCCCAAAATAGTGCCCGAATAGTGCATTAGAGGGAATATTTTGATATATACATAGCAAATGACATATTTCCAACCAAGAGTACACAGTAGAGGTGTGGTAAGCTAACCGGTGTTATTTTGAGCTGATGTGCAATTAACATCACAAGCTGCTATTGCTTAAACTCCCCCTGTTCCTGACTTCTTGAAACGCAAGTGAGAGCATTTTCAGCTATTGACTAGAATGCTCCTGTAGCTGAGTTGCTGAGAATGAACTGAGAATACACATCTGTGTGAGAACTTTAAGTTAATTGTTTTGCTTTGTATTAAATGCAACCCATTTGGCAAGGGGGGAAAGTGCCCCACCCAAGCCCCATGCTTTGCAAGATCCGTTTTTCCCTTTGGAACCCTCTCTGGTTATACACGAGGGTCAGCTGGGGACCTCTCAAAAGCCAACACACCAGGATGGTTATGTAGCTACGTGGTGGAGCGCATCAGATGTACTTGAAACCCTGGGTTCAATCCCCAGGATTGAAAAAAAAAAGTGATACTTAAAAAAATCCCCAGAGTTGAAATCCTCTAAGATGTCTTGTCTCTGAGACATCTTTTTAAAGCCTCTTGTGCACTTGAGACCTTGAGTGACCGCTTGACCTCTCTGACTAGTCCCCCTTTCAGCACGACTCTGGCTGGATTGTTTATATAATCACTTCAAATCACAGCCTCTCCTCCGCAGCAACTCTCTGCTGGCGCTGTTTGCTTTACCTCCTATGCTCTTCAGTTCTTCCTTTTGCCAGACTTATTCTTTTTACACTGTTAGGTCTCAGCCTAAATATCACCTGGCAAAAAGGCTCTATGAATTATATGCAGGTGATACTCCTTGAAGCGTGGGCTTTGCTTTTCAGCATCAAATAGTACTTGGACCCCAGCCTCCGTTATAACTCTCGGCAGACACCCCTCAGTCTGGAGACGTGAGCTCTGTAGGGCGAGAGACCACAGTGCCTGGCTCTGTGTTGCACCCACTGACTTCATGTGATCGAGGGGAGATTCTCGCCACACACTGGCGGAATGGATAAAGGAATGCGTGGATGAGTGCCTATGGACCTTCATAAAATAAGAGGATTCAAAGAGATTGAACGCCCACTTTGGAGGGAAAAAAGGACAAATGTAGCATGAGTAGCAATAATACAGTTTAAATTGTGATCCTGTTATAACATCCAGCTTCTCTAAATAAGATTTACTCTCAGAAAGATGAAGGAAAATTCCAACAGCTTGGAAAATTAATTGAATATTAACATTCTATTTATAGGAAATTTGAATATACTTGTTTAGCATCTCAGTAAAGCGAATGTGAGAAACACAAAAACAAAGATTTACTGAGAATGGGTTTTCTCTCTCAGAAACCTCCCAAGCTGTAAAATAAGTAATCAATTTTGAACATCTATTTGAGTAACTAGTTGTTCCTCTTGGTGATATTTTTCAACATTTTAAGTATCTTCCAAATGGGTATATAATAACAAGAAGAAAAATGTTCTAACTTAATACAAATGTAAGATAGCTATTTTTGTTTTGTTTTCATGAATGTGTGCATTTGGCACAGTAGGGTAGGATGTCTGTACCCTTATATGAATTCTGGAGACAGCTGTCTGATTGTGTAGGAATTTTAATCTGGGATCTACCAGTGAGCAGATGACGTGTGTCCCAGTGTTGTTTGTCCCACTACAGAGTGGAGGGGGTACGGTGAGCATTATGACTACTAAATCTATTTCTGCATCATAAGTTTATGTTCCTCTTTGAGCTGCATCATGAGAAAACGCAGATCTCTGCTCTCTTATCTTAGCTGGAGATATAGCTCAGTGTGAAGGCCCTGAGTTCAATACCTTTTACTTAAAAGAAAAAAAGATCAGAGAGGAGGAAGAGATAAACATATATAAATTCTTTCCATCATGCAATTATTTCTCAATTCAAATTATTGTCAGTGAGGTTCTTACTTGCCTAGGTCTTCCACACAAAGAAAGTACTTGTCCTAGATTTCCATAATCTTGAAGAAATCTCTGCCCTCCAACCTTTAGTGTCTTTGCAGTCCTAAATCTAAGTGAAAATTCTGTCACAGGAAGAGTTATTTTTCGTTAGAATCTAAAACTGTACCACACAGAAAGGGGGTGCAGACACTTTTCCTTTGTGCATTATTTCAGATGTTTTGGTTGGTTGAGTTGTTCTTGTGGAATTTCACTTGAAGTTGTTGAATAGTAGGCAACAATATCTTTGTCAGCTGTGACCCTTAATACTGATATGTCAGTGTGACTGGATGAAACATGCTAAAGTTTAGCACAACACACTTCCGGGTGTGACGTCAGTCATGGAGGCGTGACCTTGGGTTCCATATGTGATCCCTGGCCCCTTTCCTCTCAGGTGCTGTTGCCTGCTTTGCTTCCCAGCCATCAGAGACTAAGCAGTTTTGCTCTACCACATGCTTCCACCTTGAGGCTCCTGCCTCGGAGCCAACATGCTAAGTTATTGCAAACCTAAGCCAAGTTTCTTCTCCTGGAAGTTGTGTGTATTTCAGGTATTGTGTCCCAGGAATGAGCAGCTGACTAATACATCAGTTAATGATGACAAAGCACTGATATGCTGTTGGAGTAGTCCATCTGGGACAGCCAGAACATCTGACTAGGAATGTTTCATTAGTTTAAGATACTGTCTTTTAAAGCTAAGCTTTTTTACATTTTTAAAAAATAACATGGATTATTATACATAGTAATAGAGTTCAATGCATGATGCGGTGTGTGCAGATCAAAGCCAGCCCTCCTCATTGGCCCTCCTCCCCCTTCACTTTCCCGACCTCCGGTTCCCATCCTTCTGCACACAGGCGGCCTTACCTCAGCTTCCGAGTATCAGGGTGAATGCGCAGTGCTTTTCTTTCTGTATCTGGCTTGTTTACTTAACATAAAGTCTTCCAGTTCTATCTGTTTTGCTACAAATGTAAGAACTCCATTCTTTTTACAGTCAAGTAATGTTCCATAGTGTGTGTGTGTGTGTGTGTGTGTATCACGTTTTCTGTATCTGTTCATCCACTGATGGAATCCAGGTTGATTTCATACTGCAATAAACATGTACCTACAGATCTCTCTTTGGTATTCTGATTTCATTCTCTTTGGATATATATCCAGCAGTGGGACAGCTGCATCATATGGTGGATTAATTTTTAATTTTTAAGGAACTGCCATACTGTTCTCCATAATATTTTTACTCATTTACATTCTCATCAACAGTGAACTTGAGTTCCTTTTTCTCCATGCCCTGACCAACAGTTTTTTAAAAATTTATCATTGCTTTTCTAAACAGATTGAGAGCATAGCTCATTATAATTTTGATTTGCATCTGAGGGCTAATAATAGCATTTTTCATGCTTTCTGGCATTCGTATGCTTTCTTTTCAAGTGTTTATTCAGATCATTTGCTCATTTTTTAACTAGATTACTTTGTTGTTCCATAGGTCTTTAAGAAAAATCTAAGATTCTAAAATATGGAGTTAATTCATAGCATATATTTCAGATCAGACAAGCATCTGTCTGAATCAGGCTTGGAAATTCTCTTGAACGAATGTTTTACAATGTAAGCATTATTGCTCACTGAGTGGTTATGTCAGTAATTTGTGCTAAAAAATACAAGAATGAATGTTTGTAGGTGATGCAAAGCTCAAATAAAACCAATTTCAGGTTTTCGGCTCTTTATTTCTATAGTAGCTTTGGTTTTTGTGTAAATGCAAGAAATTGCTGAGTAAATATGTATAGCGGGAATGAGTATAAATGAATTACCCTTCCTCGGAGCTGGTACCCAGACCCCACTATAACACTGACATCACACGAGATGTGCACAGTGTTTTAGTCTCAAATAAGTGAAGAATAGGCTTTGATCTCCAGCTAGGAAGAAACTGGCATCCCTAGTGAGGTCTTTTCTCCTAGGTAGTTGACTCTAACATCAGTGTTTCCGTAATGCTGATTTTCCAGATTTGAATCTGGTCCACTGCCTACTCTTGTCCTTAGCATTATAAATAAGATTTTTTTTTTTACCTATCCCCCAGTTTTATTATGCCCCAGATCTGGACCTGAATTGTGCTTTCTGCCTCAGCTTTTCTCTTGCTTCTTTATGATAATTCCAGGGCTGCTTCTCCAGGCATCATTACTGTCAACTCACTGCCATGGTCCCCTGTACCATTTTTGACCCATTGGCCCTAGCCAAGTCGCTCATTAATTCTCGGTCCTCTTGTTTAAGAGAAAAGTGTTGCCTTCATTGTCCCTTTGGGCATGGCTTTATAAGCTTGTGAGAAAGCTAGTTTTCCCTTAACCTTTAATTTGGAGGCTTTTTTCTTTGGGTGATGGGAATTCTATGATGAATATCTTCCTTTTGCTGAAGAAAGCTGGCTTCTGGACATAGCACATTTGTCTCTGTTTCAAGGTTTCACACTCTTTTGCAATAGTCTTTTCCAACTGAATTGGTAATGTTCTTATTGTCAATGAAAACAATAAATATTAATCATTGGTCCCTTTATGGTCCTGGGTGGATCATTAATCAACTGAGCTTCTGCATTGTGTAGCATCCTTGGGCCCAACCTGCCTATTTCCATGGGACAGATCAATCATCACTGCTTGGTGAGAGCACACTCACTCTTCTCTGACAACATGCTACACTCAGCCATCTGCCTGGGGCCTGGCTGTAATCTGAGCAATGTCTCTCATATGAACCTTCACTCACTACATGACATAGAAAGTGCGTGCTTTAGGACGGAATTCCTGAGACACATTCACTAATGCCTGGTACTTGGTGTTCTAATCCTGATCTGAATTAGATCCTAATCTTATCTGTGCTTAGGATTTAAATCTGCCTAACTTTCAGACCAATGCTATTAATTACTAATAATACTAGTCGAAAGAGCCAGTATCAAGGGAGATGTACTGACTTGATTTGTGTATGTTCATTGTGTTTATATTTTGCCTGAGCTTGAAGCAGTCCTATGGGTAGTTGATGCTGTCACTGTGCCCATTTTATAGCTAAGGAAGTTAGAATGATGAAACAAATTTATATGTTCAAGATCATAGAAGTGGCAGTGTTGTATCTGGGTGCACAGAAATAACAGCAATTCACAAGGCACTTACAGCTGCCTCTGGACTTTCTATGAACTTCTCTGTATGATTCAGACAGTCATGTGGCCACACATTCAGGTCCTCCATGCCCTCTTTCTTTTCTGGAATTCACGTGAATGGTTCTTTATTGCTAGTGTTAGTACAGCACCCTTCTCAACTAAAGATATGCAAGAGTTACCTACAAGCCATCTGCTCTTAGAACCTTGTCTACTGCACTGGCTGGAGAACATATGCATTACTGTTTCCCAGGACTCACAATTCATAGAAGGTAATGAGTATTTGAGCATCTTAGACCCAATCATTCATAACCAGTTAACATTTGAAATAGCCCATGAGTGTAGAAAAGTTAAGAATGTGTGTCATGGATTTCTTTTACCCTTTGCTACTCATAAAACATTTTATCTCTGATTAGTTTAATAATGTATTTTTCTTCCCTTATTCAAAGAAAACCAATAAT
>RJWM01008921.1:0-70467 GCA_004363535.1 Dasyprocta punctata
ACACAGCTAAGTACTTCTCAAAGACTTCAAATAGAGGGGCACAAAAGCAATCCGCCTTCCTCTCATGTAACCCTGCACTTTCAAAGTCGGTCCTAACTCTGACTGTTCTGTGAGAGGAAAAATGACATCTGCATCAGCCTGAGACAGGTAATCACAATCTTGAAATTCTAAAAACTCTTCTCCCAGAAGTATGGGCCAAAGGTTCACCTCCAGGCCTGGCAATCAACGATGCTGCCTCACTGCAACCCCCATTGCTGTCAGACAATATCCTATGTCATGGGAAGCACAAAGAGGCATCCAGACACATAAGTTGCCTAAAGCAATTGGGGATCCTAATAGACTGTCAATCACCTTGACCTCCAGATGCCACCTGGTTTCTTCAAAACCACAAAAACATTACTGGCAAACTGTTGAAACACACCTCTCCGGCCTGTAAAGCCCGCTTAGGATCTTGGAGCTATCAATACATTGCTGCTCTCCATCTACAACCCAAAAGCCATATACTCTCCTTCAGTCTTCTCCCACCCACAGCTTGCTGGTACACCTGCCTAAGTCTAAAGGATGCCTTCTTTTGCCTTTGATTGACTCCTGTTAGGCAGTCCTTCTTTGCCTTTAAATGGAAAAATCCCAGTTCTAAACTCAAAAGTCAACTGACCTGAATTCAACTTCACAGAGGTTCAAAAACTTGTTTACCCTCTTTGGAGAAGCCCTCTAAGCTGACCTCACTAGTTTTCCAGCACAAAATATCACAGTAGTTTTGATTAATGATACCTGAGCTGCTTGCAGGGAAGGCACAAAAGCCCTGCTACAATGTCTGACAGAAACTGACTACAAGGTATCTTGGAAAAAGGCACAAATCTGCAAATGAGAAGTCAGATATCTGGAATTTGATTTAAAACAGGGACACCATGCTCTTAGACCAAAAAGAAGTCATCAGTTCCATCCTGGTCAAATTTCTTAGATCTTCTGGCTTCTACAGAATCTGGATCCAGAACGTGGATTCAGTCACTAAGGGCTGCCTCGCCTGATTTGCCTCTGCACTCTAACAGCCACTGTTCTTCTGATCAAGAAAACTGACAAGCTCATCTTAGACCAAAACCTAACTGACCAGGTGCAACATGCTGTACTATGGACATCACTGCCTCTCCAGTAGCTGGGTCACCCAGTACAAAAAACTCTTATGCCTGACTCTTGTGGCAATCAAACTATTCAATCCTGCCACATATCTTCCCAGCAAGCTGGGCCCACCACCAGACCATGACTGCCTGGCACTAACTGATGAACCATTCTTGAGCTGATCAAACTTAAAAATAAACCCCCTGACAGATGCTGAGCACACCCAGTTTACAGATGGAAGTAGCTCTGTTAAGAATGGAGTCTGACAGTTTAGATATGCTGTGGTCACCTTGGATAAAAGTTATTATGACCAAGACTTTCTCAAAGGGATGATCTGCTCAGCTAACTGAACTTTGGGCCCTCTTACAGGTCCTCAATTTGTCTGAAAACGAAAAGGTCTACTGCTGCCTGCTTGTCTGGAAACCTGCCAAAACAATAAAACATCCCGAGCTAAAAAAACAAAAAACAAAAAACACAATATTCCATGCCTGGCCAGCATCTGCTCCACTGTCTACCAAAAACACCAAATCTGCACTCAAAATAATCCAGTACAGAGGCCTAAACTTCCCTTCTGGGGATTCGATCAACTGAAACATTACTCTTTTAAAACACTGAAGTAAAGTTTTATAAGGGCTGTAGATATCTACTGGTGCTTATATGTACCTACTCAGGCTGGCCCAAGGCAGTCCCTACCTGAACTGAGAGAGTAACAAAAGTTTGTAGGGTCCTGGTGCAAGAAATCATCTCTAAATATGGCCTAACCTTGATCACTGCAGTGACAATAGGCCTGCATTTATAGTACAGATAACTCAAAATTGGCAGAACTATTTTAAACAAAAACTACACACATCATACAGACCACAAAGCTCTGAAAAAGTTAAGTAAATAAAAGCATAACCCTACAGGAATAGCTTGTAACCAGCTCCATAAAAACATAGCTAAAAGACTAGCTATACCTGTAGACACTCCTGCACACACATATAATCCAGCTACATATTAACTACCTCTACAAGTTTCAGAAATTCAGTCTTAGATCCATTCTAGAGTTTTAAAAAGCCCATCCAGATGATTGCTGGAGAGTTTGCCTGGACCAGACAGTTCCTCTGAAGCTCACTCTGAAGCGATCACGCACTCAAAGCCCTGCTCTGGTCACTCTGGATGCCGACCAGTCTATGCACAGCTTAAGTATGAGGATGCTGTTCACAGGCTTGCTCCATACCTAAATGCATAACTTCTCTTGATTTTTGTGCCATTTCAGGCTGCTTAATCCAGACCTTGCTTCCACTTCAGGTCATGTATGTATCTGATATTGTATTGTCCAACTTGGCTTTTGCTCCTACCCTCCTACTAGCTGTGACTTTTGCCTTAGTCAAGATTTGACAAGTGTCCAAGGCATATTGGATACTCTCCTAGATCAGATTAGCTCCCTCACTCCCTTGCCAGAGTAATAGTAAGGGAAAACATGTCTCTTCCTAAAAGAAGAATGAAAAATTGGAAATAATAAAGGTAATAATCCACAAACTCCTGTTGGGGAAGCTTTCAATCTTGGGGACCTTGGCTAGGACCCATCCTAACAGCCCTAATGTTACTGCTTCTAGTTGGGCTTCATTTCAGAAGATCACATGTAACCTGCCCAGCAAAGATTTGTGGAGGAAACTAAAAGACAGGGGGAATACAGCAGAAAATGCCACCTCCCTTTGCCCAGGGAACCTCTAGCTTGCTTTAGTTTCTGTTACATTTCCTGTTAGTTCTGTTTCCCAGAAACAGCTAGTCACTATGATGCATGGTTGGTCACTATGATGCACATTGGACAAACCAATCCTCAGTTGACAAGTCATTCTGCCTCTGTACTTCCCTTTGTAGGCCCACAAAAACCTCCCTCTCTGAGCCTTTGGGGCCTGATATATTGATGATTGGATTACTATCAGGCCCATCAACGTTAAATAAATTTACCTCCAAATCCTGGATAACATTCTGGTGATTCTGTTTGCTGCTGCAATTACAGTTGTTGGCTCTTTGTAGTATTTCCCTGGCAATCAGGGTTTTGTTCATGAAATCTTTGCTCACACCTAGGCCTTCAAGAGTTCTACCTACTCTCTCTTCCAGCAGATTTAGTGTTTCTGTTTTAGTATTTTGTTCTTTGATCCATTTTGATTTTAGTCTAGTGTACGGTGATAGACAAGGGTCTAATTTTAGTGTTTAGCATGTGGAAAGCCAGTTTTCCCAGCATCATTTATCAAAGAGCCTACCCTTCTTCCAGTGAACATGTTTGGCCCCTTTGTCAAAGATAAGGTAGTTGAGTGTGTTTGAATTTGTTTCTGAATCTTCTACCTGTTCCATTGATATTTGGTCTGTTGTTGTTGCTGTTGTCATTGTTGTTGTTGTTGTTGTTGTTGTACCACACTGTTGTCATCATGGTAGCTCTGTAATTTAATTTTAAGTCAGGAGTTGCGATGCCCTATGCCTTGCCTTTGTTGCCTAGGATTGTTTTTGGCATTATAGGTCTCTTCTGGTCCCAAATTTTAGGAAGATTTTCATTAGTTCTGTGATGTATGCTAATGGTATTTTAATTGGGATTACATTAAATCTGTATAACAGAGCCGGGCGTGGTGGCGCATGCCTTTAATCCCAGCACTCAGGAGGCTGAGGTAGGAGGAGCATTGTGAGTTCGAAGCCAGCTTGGGCTGCAACGTGAGTGCAAGGCCGGCCTGAGCTACACAGTGTGACCCTGCCTCAAAAAACCAGGGTTGGGAGTTTGGCTCAGTGACTTAAGCTCCTGCCCTGGCAGGTGCGAGGTTGCGAGTTTGATCCCTGTTGCCGAAAAAAAAAAATCTGTATAACAAATTTGGAAGTATGGCCATTTTCACTATGTTGGTCTTTCCTACCCATGAGCAAGGGATATCTTTCCATTTTCTGATATCCTCTTTCATCTCTTTTTTCAGAATACTATAATTTTCTATGCATAGATAGTTTACTTTCTTTGTCAGATTGATACTTAAGCATTTCATTTTTTTTCAAAGCTATTGTGAAAAGTGTTGTTTTTAAAATATCTCTCTCATTATATCTGTTGTTTGTGTGCAGGAATTCTATTGATTTTTGAGTGTTTACATTGTATCCAGATGTGCTGCTGAATTTAGTTATTAAATCTACAAGTCTAGTTGTGGAGTTTTGGGGGTCTTCTATGTAGAGTATGAGGTCATCTGCAAATAATGACAATTTAACTTCTTCCTTTCCTAACCTCATTTGTTTTATTTCTTTTTCTTATCTAATTGCTTGACTAATATTTCCAGAACTATATTAAATGGAAGTAGTGATTGTGGACCTCCTTGTTTTGAATGGATTACTCTTATTCTTGGCTAATAATAGTAGTCCATGGTATAGATACTGTCAATCTTCCATATATACTTGCTCTGAATCCTTGAACTCAACCATCTGCAATAAAAAATATATCTATATATAATGGAATACTAGCCTGGTATAAACAATGACAGATTTGAGATAGTAATAGAAAAATGGATACACCTGAAAAATACAATGTCAGATTAAACAAACCAGATACACAATATCATACAGTATCTCTCATTTTAGTGAGGCAAAGTACAAACAAATAGAATAATAAAGGATAGATAGAAGGTGAGAAGGAGATGGATCTCCTGCAATAAGGAAATGATTCAAAGGAAAATGCAAGAGGGTTGAGAAGAGGATAGGGAAATAAGTAAAATAAAAATATGTGACATATAAGAACCCAATAACCTGAGGTAAATATTATGGAAATATTATATGGCTGTTATGACTTGTGTCTCAATGTCCCCCCAAAGCTTCATGCTGTCATAGGTGGGGCTTTTCAGAGGTGACTGGATCTAGAATGTGTAGTGCTGGGATTAAGTGTGATGTTGGGGTCAAGGGTGTGTCTTTACCAAGTTAGTCCACTGATTGGTTGTGCATATAGTTCTGGGTATGCATAGAGGAAAGGCCCATCCTGTGTGTGAGTGCTACTGTCCCTAAAGATGTGCAGCTTAGACAGAAGGGTCAGCAAAAGGGCTTCTGTTATGGCTTGCTGCTGGTCACTTGCTTCCTCACACTGCTTTGCTGCTTTCTTGCCTTCTGCCCATCATGAACAGTTTCTCCTCTGCCATTCTGCTCTGACATGCAACCCTGCCTTGGAGCCAACCAACTAAGACCTGAAACCTCTAAGAACTCAAAGCTACAATAAACCTTTGTCTCAGCAACAAGAAAAGTAAACAAGATGGTGCCATAATATAAGCTAAGATTAATAATTTCAACAAGAATGAAAAATGGAATAGGGAAATTGGAGGAGGAGGGAGGGAGGAGGAGAGAAGAGGATTAAAACAAAAGAAACAAATTATGAGGTGTACATATAACCACCCCCCAAGACATTTGTAAATGACATGAACTGCAAACTAATGTACTAATCAAATAAAAGAGTAAATTAAAAAATATTTGAGACAAACTTTCATCTGTACTGAATATATACAGACTTTTCTTATTATTTCCTGAATGATACAACATAATAGCTATTCACATAGCATTTAGATTGCATTAGTTATAATAAGTAATCTAGATATGACATAAATATACAAGAAGGTTGCGTATATTATATGAAAATACTGTACCATTTTATGTAAAGGGCTTAAGCATCTTTGGACTTGGCTATGTGTGGAGGATCCTGGAACAAATCCTGCATATTAGATACTGAGGTGCCGTACTTGCATACCATAATTAAACTTTACATCTGCTGAGGCACATTTACATTGTTTTGATGCTTTCACTATTACAAATAAAGCTGATATAGCATGCATATTCAGGTCTTTGTATAGCCCTGTGGTCTTTGTTCTCTTGGGTAAACAGAGAGAGTGGATGGTTAGATCACATGATAGGCGTATAACTTTTTAAGAAATTGTCAAATTCTTCTAAAGTAGTCTTACCATTTTGCATTCCAAGCAACCATACATAAAAGTTTCAGTTCCCCTGCTACATACTCACTAAACTTGATTTTGGCTAATCTCTTTAAATGTAATCATTTTATTATGTGAGTAATGATACCTCATTTTGCTTTTCATTTATTTTTCCTTAATAACTAATGATAGCAGCATCCTTTTATGGGTTCATTAACATCTAAACATCTTATTTGGCAAATGATCTGTTTTATACTTTTTAATGAATTGATTGTCTTTGTAAAATTGAGTGGCAAATGCTTTTTATGTATTTTTGATATAAATCCTTTTAGGAGATATGTGCTTTGCAAATACTTTCTCCCAGTGTGGCTGTTTTAATATTTCTTTTGAAAAGCTGATGTTTTTAATTTCAATGAAACTTACCAATTTATGCTCCTATTTATCATGCTTTTGATTTCACATTTAAGAAATCTTTTCCTAACTAAAATCACATTTTCTCTTGAGTTTCCTGCTAGAAGTTTTATAAATTTAAGTTTAGCATCATTCTAGCATATGATATAATTTTGGTTAATTTTTGTGTATTGTATTAAGTATAAATTCTCTCTCTCCATTTATTTAAGATTATTCTCTCAAAATACTTTATGCTTTTTATTATACAGTTTTTGCATATCTTTTATAACTTTCATCTCTGAGCATTTAATAATACTGATGGTTATTGTTAATGATATTTTTATTCTAATTTTTATTATTCTTGGTAAAAAATAGATACGAGTGAGTATTTGTCAATTGACCCAGGTTTGGTGGCACATGCCTTTAATCTCAGCACTTTGGAGGCTGAGGTAGGTGGAGCATTGTGAGTTCGAGGCCAGTTTGGGCTGCAACATGAGCACAAGGCCAGCATAAACTACATAGTGCCACCCTGTCTCAAAAAAATAAGGCTGAGAGTTTGGCTCAGTGGCTTAAGCGCCTGCCTGGCAGGTGTGAGGTTATTAGTTTGATCCCTGGTGCCACAAAAAAAAAAAAAAAATTGTTAATTGACCATGTATGCTGCAATTTCATAATATTAGTTATAATAACTTTATCTCAAATCCCTTTGGATTTTCTACACGGGCAATCATGTCATTTGTGAATAAAGACAAGTTTAACTTGTTCCATTCCACTACAAAGTTCATTTTTTTTCTTGACTTATTCTACTGGCTAAAGGCTCAACATTGAGTATAAATGATAAGAACAGACATCTTTATGCTGTCCCCAATCTTAGGGAGAAGTACTCAGTTCCTACCAAAAAATTTCTAGATCTTTTTGTAGATGTCCTTGTCAGGTTGAGGAATTTCCCTTGCTTTCCTATTTGTTGAGAGATTTTAAAAATTGTGAATGGACTAGGATCTGGGGCATGGAGGAGCATGCTTGTAATTCCAGCTGCACAGGTGACTGAGGCAGGAGTATGGCAAGTTCAAACTGAGCCTGGACAATTTTGCAAGATCCTGTGTCAAAAATGAAATTTTAGAGAGGCCTGAGGATTTAGTTTGGTGCTAAGCTTAGTGGTTTAATTTCTAGTACCACAGAGAGAGAAAAAAAGAAGAAGAAAAAGAAAGAAAGAAAGAAAGAAAGAAAGAAAGAAAGAAAGAAAGAAAGAAAGAAAGGAAGGAAGGAAGAAAGAAAGAAAGAGAGGGAGAAAAAATAGATAACAGATTTTCTAGGTTCTCTTGTCATTACTGAGATGTTTGTATATTGTTGCTTTTAATTCTTTAATATGAGGAAATATATTTCTTGATTTCATAAGTTAAGCCAACTCTGCATACCTGGGGTGAATTCTGCTCGGGATGAATTATTATTTGTTTATCTTTTTAGATACAATTTGCTAATATTTTGTTGGTAGTCTTAGCATTTCTGCTCATCAGAAATACCAGTCTGATATTTTCATTACTTGTACTCTTTGGCTGGTTTTGGAATCGGGTCTATGTTGACTTGATAAAATTAGTTCAACAGTAGTTCTCTTAAATTTTCTAGAAAAGTTCATATACAATTATTATTTCTTTTCAATAAATGTTTAGTAGAACTCACCAATTTAGCCATCTGAGCCTTAATTGTACTTTATAGAAGCGGTATAAATATAGACTCAAATTCTTGAACAGACAGAGGGCTAGTTAAGTATTTCTTTATAAGCAAAATTTGGTAATGTTTATCTTTAAAGAATAAATTGTAGAATTTTATTTAAAAAATTATTCTTAATACTGTATTTTATTATCTTTACAGTATCTGTAGCATCTGTAATGATGCCATCATTATCATTTCTGTTATTGAGGATTTATTTCTTTCCTAATCAACTTGGCCACATCCTTATCAGTTTTATCAGTCTTCTTAAATACAAATTTTAGTGTCTGTGGGTTTTTTCCTATTTCCCAATTCACTGAGCACTACTCCGTTAACTAGCTACATGACCTACTGTTAATAATTTTCTTGTGAGCATCAGTTCCTACTCCACAGAACCAATGTGAGGACCATATCAGATAACATAGGTGAAAATCATGTCAACAAAGCATTTCTAGTGTTCTTCTTTCTATTGTGTCTATTCACCTGGTATCATTTTTCTTCTATATTAAGTACTTTTAATATTTCTTACAGAAGTATTTTGTGATGCTTTCTTTCCATGTTTGTATATCTGGAAAAGGCTTTATTTTACTTTTTTTTCCTGAAACGTATCTTCACTGGGTACAGAATTCTATGTTGACAACTGTTTTTTCTTTCCAGTATTTGAAGTTATGGTTCCACGGTCATCTTTATTTGCATTATTTTTCAAGAGAACACTGCTATTATTTTTATCTTTGTTTCTCTATATGGCACAGAACTGTTTGCCTCTAGATTATCTTAAGAGATTTTATTTAATTACCTGTCCTACGTTTTAAGCAATTTGGTGTAATTTTCTTCATGTTTCACATGTTGGGGATTTGTTGAGCTTATTGAATTTGTAGAGTTACAGTTTACATCAAATGTGGAGAAAAGTTGGCCCTTATTTCTTTGAATATTTGTTTTACTTTTCTCTCTTTTAGGAACTGCAGATATATATATATATCTCACCAGATCCCTGAGATTTATTTCATTTTTTAAAATTCATCTTTCTCTTTGGAATTTTTGTATAAATTCTAAGCTTATGGCCTTACCAATCTTTCCTTTTGTTATGATTAATCTACCATTAATCTCAAATAATGTTTTTAATCACATACATTGTAGTTTTTACCTCCAAAAGCTCTACCTGAGTCTTTTGAAAATATACTTCATGACTGTGTTTTACTTTTTCAATATATGTGCAATTATAAAAGTGATTTTAGAGTTTTTGTCTGTTGTTCTAACAATGAGTTTGGGCTTGTTTTGATTCAATGATTTGTCTCCTTATTAATGGTTATAACTTACCACTTCTTTGCACACTGTTTTCTTTGATTGGGTGCCAGATATTATGAATTTTACTTAGTTAGATGCTGAATATTTTGTGTTTCTTAAAATATTAAATTCTCTTGAGCTTTTTGTCTGGAATGTGGTTTAAAAACTTGAAAACAGTGCAATCTTTTCACATCTTGATTTTAGTATTTTAGTTGGGATCAGAGCTTTGTTTAGTGTAGGACTAGTTATTCCTGCCCCTGAGATAAATCCCATCTGAGTAATCTGCCCAATGCCGCATACATGATAGTGTGTTCTAGTCTTACTTGTGAGAACAGACACTTTTCCAAGGCATTCTTCTTTCTAATCCTTTCAGATGGGCCTTTCCTCAATTGTGAGTAGCTTCCTTGCACACCATCAGCAAACAACATTCAGCTGAATGTTCAAGGAGGACTCTACAGACACCTGGAATTTTTTGCTCTCAAGTATTCTGCCCTGTGAACTCCAGTTGCTTTGGTTTCCCCAGTCTCACAACTCTAGCTCATCAGTTTAGGGACTTGGCCAGTTATAGACTGAGTCCCTCTTTTCTGAGAAAGGACCTAGAAATTCCCTCCATACAGTTAGCTAGAACAGTGATAGAACTCACCTCATGACAATAATATCTATCATGGATCACTGTCCTTTCTGGTTTCAAATATTTTACTGGTTTATTTAGTGTCAGATGGAGGGTGATTCTGATCCCTGTTACTCTATGAGACATGATCAAAGACACAGTGAATGTTTATATTTTCAAATTTATTATAGAAAATATACATTGCAATTGATTCCCTTCAAAATCCTCTCTCTGACTTCAAATACATTTATCCTATCACTCTTTTTTGGCACCAGGAATCAAACTCAAGGCCTCACACTTGAAAGGCAGGCGCTGTGCCACTGAGCTATATCTCAGGCCCTATTCTCTAATTCTTGCCTCTTTCTGAAGTAGTTCTACATGCAAATCCTCTTTTGTGAGTGCTGGTTGCACTGCAGTGGCTGCCTAGCTGTCCTGAATGAATTCAAAATGTTTACCTTTCATGGTTATTTTGATTTTGGGGAAGAACCAGAAGTCACACAGAACCAGATCTGGTAAATAAGATAGATGAGGACACACCATGTTAATTCTACAAATCTGCTTTTCTGTTGGTTGGCACTAAGCAGAAGCCATCACTGTATTTTTGATCACAACTCTTAAAGATGCTCATCAAAGAGGCCTTCCAGAACTGCTTCACGAAGTGCCAAGAACAATGTTTAAAGTGAGGAAGAGCGTTTTGAAGAAAATTAATGGTAATGGGTCTTCAGTGTGACCATTTTCCACTTAAACATTCTCTGTATATTTTGATCAACCTTTGTATATTGACTGGAGACAGAGGTATTTTCTGGTTATTTAAATTTCCCTAATTCTAGCTGTTTGATACAATCAGAGCTAGAACTGAATCAGGGACATGGCAAATATAAAGCGCTCAAATCAAGCAGGATTTCTCTTGTGGTGCAGGACACATACAGTGAACAGGCATGTAGATTCAGTCTACCCAGCTGGATTATAAATACTGCAATGACAAGAATTTTGTCTTGCATTCCTCATTTATCCTTCCATTGTCCCTAGCCTGTACCCTGCAGAAGCAGGATAAATGGAAGTAATTACTAATTTGCATTCTCCTTTCACAGTTTAAGTCTATTTGTTTTGCCTTAGCTGAGATAATGTACCATCACAAACGTTCACTAATATGCTTTACTATGTAGATCTTGAAAGAACTTCTTTAGCATTTTAATAGGCAGAATTAGATTTTCAAAAGATCCAAAGTCTGGTTCCTTTTTAACCCATATGAAAGGATAAAAGCTCTCTCAAATGCTTTTTGTAATTCTTACTGCTGATTTGAGAAATGTTGGTACATAATGGCTGGTTAGAGAATCGAACATGAGTAATACATGCTGAAGATTTTTTGGGAGCTAGTGGAAAGGACACCGAGGAACATGGAGTTTTAATGCAGATCCTGGAATCTGCCCTGCCTTAATTTCAATCTACCACAAGCTATGTGCTGTTAGGCAAGGTTGTTGACTTACTAAGCTTTCTTCTGATCATCTCTAAATAAAACGCAGCAATATCATTTTACAGAATTGATATGAGAATTTTAGATAATATTCAGAAAACCCTTAGTACAGGTGCTATTCTCTAGTTAGAAAAGATTCTTCAGAATTTAGACTGTGGCTTTGTTGTGTAATTAGAGACGCGGACACAGTTGTTTCAAGGTAAGGTTTAGTACCAACTTCAGAGTTGGAGTAAGGCTTATATTACATATGCAGGTAAATAGCAGTTAGTAAATTTTGTGCAAAAAATGTTCATTTATTAATCCCTGCTTACTAGCAACAATGTTGACAATCTTAAAGCCTCTGTAGGATTCTTGCAGAAAATTAAAACACCTGGGAGGCAGGAGCGACTGTTGATATTTTAGTCTTTCTTCAACCAACTCTTCTTTTCTTCCATATCTATGGTGCACCCTTCTCAGAACCCAAATGCAATTATTCAAGGACTGTCAAGATGAACACCGCAGTGTTCATCAGACCTAGTTAATTTTTGCATTATTATTTTTTAAATATTTTATGTATTTTCAATACAAATTGATACAATAAAAACCAAGCAAGCATACAGCATTTTGCATTATTATTTTATCAGGTCTCACATTTTGGCATTAAACAATGAGATAAATCAACTAGAAAACAGCATGAAAATACCAATAAAGACAAATATTATCTTAACTTTCTCATATTGCTCTGTCTCCTGTTAGAAGTGGTTAGGAGAAAAGAAAAATACATCTTAACATGATCCCTAACGTAAATATTTAAATTTTGATGTTCCTTATGCTAGACAAAAAAGAAAATCTAGCAAAGGAAAATGTAATCCTGTCTTCAGCAGTGATATACAGATAAACAATAATAATAGCAGTAATACCACATAATACATACAGAAATAAAATTGATAAAGAATCAGCAAATAAAAGTCCCTCAAGAAACCTTTTTTGTAGAGTACACATAAACAGGGATTCTGGAGCAGTTAGAAATCTTTTTTTTTTTTTACTTAATCCCATGCTAGCTATACTCAGAACTGCCACAAATGTGAAAGAATAAAACATTTGTCTCTTACCATAATCATCAAGGAAAAAATCTAAATATATTAAATCTTACAGTTGACAATTTTGAAGTATAATTCTAAAATAATCTACTATTAATTCTTTTTGAAAAAGCTTCTGACACAGCAAAACCCAGTTATACAAATCTAAATTCACTCAGAGAATTTTTAATCACTTGGTAGTTTTTCAATAATTTATGGAAACAATTAAAAACACCTACGTTAAATACACACACATACACACACATGCACCATCATTATATGAGGTGGGAAGGAGGTATCAGAATTGCTAGGGATCAGAATGGTTAAAGCTATGTGATTTGTAAAGGCTCTCTGGATGGATTCTCATAAATACGCAAAAACTAAAAAGTTTTACCCAGGTTTTTCATTTCACAAAAATTAGGATGAGTCTACATTTATTCCCATTTTACTGATGAGGAAACTGAAACCCAGGAAATTTAGGCAAGTGTTTGATGTCACACACGTTAATGATAGAAGTCAGATTTTATAGCAAGTAATCTGATTTCAGAGCCTCTGTGCTTATTCACAGTTCTGCACTGCAAACTAATTCTTTATTGGTAGGGCGAGAAGGGTTGAATGGGTAGTTCTGACATCATTTCTCCTTATGCTGCCCTCACTTCTTTGAAAAAAAAAACTCTTCTGAGTTTTGGGCTGACTTTAAAATTTTTTTATTAGTACGTATTTGCAGTACATAATGATTGCATTCCACATGGGAAGTTGGCACATAATATGGAGCACATCTTAATTTTTTTATGTCCCCTTTCCCTCTGTTCTTTCCCCCTCCATCCATCTCTTTTTCCTTAGTTTCATAAGCAAAATATGTTCAGTTTCAATGAGTTTAATGTGGAGTTAACTTTCTCTACATTTATCTGTCAGCATTTTCTCACTCAACCTTCATATCACTATGCTAACAATGGCAGAGCTGATTCAAGAGAAGAGATTTGAGTGTACTGTGCAATGTCGGCATTTGTAGACTTTTCCACCTAAATATTCATCCCATATATTATTGATTAAAAGAACTCATAGTATTGATTCTCTCAGGCCACACAGCTGTTTAGTAAGGAAGCTACACGAAGATCCCAGTAGGCAGCAGAGGAAAACCAGCAAGAGCACTGGCGGTAACTGGGATATAGAGGTTGAATCTCAACTACGTCACGTAATTTCCTTCCTGGGTGATCTCTAAACCTTAGGGTTATTTACCCATCTATAAGGTTGTAAAATAAAACACCTCCCCCATAACAGCATTGTGGGAATTAAAAGGAAAAATAATTTTAAAAGATTGCAGTACTACACCTGGGGATCTGCTGATGCTGAGAATATGTAAGCCTGAATCAGTTTACCTACTTCATTTGTTTTACAAGTTTGGGGAACATAGCTGCATTTGTGTTTGTGTGGGGAAGATGGCCATGGTTGTTTTTGTCACCCAATGCAGAGTTTGCAAGGGAACAAAATCTTGCCAAAGGCTTTTGTTTCTTAACAGAATTGTTTACCAAGAGAAGCAGTCATGAACTGAGGTTTTACTGTAATTCTATATTTGATTGTCTGATGGTCAATTTTACTTTCTCTTAAATAGATGCAAAAGCTGTTTTCATTGTGAAAAATTTTTATTGGTGGATTTCAAATTTTACTGGACAGATATATCACCGTGTATATTATTGAAATGCAAATTTTTGAGCTGTACTCATGGAGCCTATGGTGAAGTCCAAAAATTTGCTCTTTTAGTAAGTCTGACACAGAAAAGTACACTTTGAACATGATGCCCTCTCTCTTTCTCTCTCTATTATCAAGAGTCAATACAAGTGAGTACAAGTGAGTTAGTCTCATAAGTTTGGAAAATTAGTCTTCAGTCCATCTGTACTTATTTCAATATTCCTACAGAACTGATGTTTTAGGAGAATATGCCTAATAAAATGTATCCTAAGTCGCACCCTAAATTATCAGGTGAATGGAAGTTCTTCATTTAATGCTGAGAAAGTCTCCACAAAAATGTACCTATACATTCCCATTTCAGCTCCTTGAGTGATGTCATTTAAAATCCCCTGGAAGTTAATGTTTCCATCCAGTCCTTCCACTTGAAGCATAGCTAGATGTCTCTGCCCATGGTGACTACCTAGTATCTTGCAACCCTTGATGCCTATCATCAGAATCTGACAATTTTTAGCCTGTACTTTATCCTTTTATGATATTTGCCTCCCTAACAAAATCAGAGTAGAAATTCTACATTTAATTTCATCTGAAACCTTGAAATACCTAGCTAGTATACACTTCACACATAGTAGGTATACCATAAATACAATTGGAATATACTGAATTTCATGAGTGTCCCTGAAAGTGCCCTGTGACTCCTGAGAGCCACCAGGTGTTTTCTCAATGGCCCATCCTACTAACAGGCACTTTTCATACTATAGCACCTCTATGACACTCTCCATTGCTATCCAAGCTCTGGATAGTGTCTTCACATGAAGGAATTCCTGTCTTTTGTGTGATGGAAATCATAGTTGGGTCCAGGTCCACTTTTACTTAGACATATCTCTAAATAGTGGAGAGAGAAAAAAAGTATCCTGTAGCAACTGTTGGCCTTTATTTTCTTTGGCTTTGTTCCTAGTAGGTACAGAGCAGTCATACTGTCAAACAGAACGGTACTTATATTTTCAATACATGGGAACAAATCACCAAAGTATGCTTCAAAATTATGAAAAATTCAAAGTAAAAATAAAGGAAATATATCTAGTGTGGAATATTATTTCTCCTATCGGTGATCAGTGAAGTGCACCCTGGATGTGAAGTATAAGGATAAGCAGGACTAAAGAAACGTGGTCTCCCTCTTTTCTCATGGCTTGCTGATGCCTACATTCTCTGCCAATAAAACTGCAGGAAAACTTTGCTTACTACCACATTCTATAATGTGACATAATGTGTAGAAAAATTGTGTATCTTTTTTAAACTGCTATTCAAAATGATATGTTAATTACACCTTAAATGGTTTTTTTGTTAGAAAATTGGTTTGCCAACAAAGGCAGTCCTACACACAGAAAAGAACCTTTGAAAAAAGTGCTTGTTTTAAAAAACAAAAGTTGCCTTTTGTTTAGCCTCTTGGACTTTTAAAGGAATAAACTTGCTTGAGTCTATGTGACAAGAAGAGTTTAAAGTACAATAAAACAGAGCTATCTTCCATCACACAGTGGAGCCTTGAAACAGACAAAACAAGTTCCCTGATAGCATCAATCAACATGAGTACTTGTGTTCTTTCTGACCAAACACTGAGACAATGATTGGAATAATGGGAAACAAGGCTGAGAAACAATAGAGAACTGCTGGCTTTTTCCCTCCTCTCTACTACAACGTCCAAATGATTGTTATAATTCAGTAAAAGATCATAGAGGCTGGCATTTATGCTGAACATCACTTCTTACAGTCTTTTATTTACTAAATTTCTCCTAAATGAATATTTAGCTGAAGGGGAGTAAATTGTATGTGAACACCCCTATCAATAGCAAGCTGAAATATATTGGCATGATATCAAATAAATAGAGTAGATAAATATATTAGCCTGGCACGGGACTGTTCATAGTGAGCTGTTTTATAGGTGTGTGGTGAAAATGTGGCCAAAGAATAGAAGATGTATTACAAATAAACGCACTGTACTTATTATTATCATGTGAAAAGGCACAATCTTGCTAAACCAAACAAAAATTCGGGAACCTATTTAACTTATATTCCTAAATTTTTAAATTAGAACATAGCTCTCTTTCTAAATATGCTGGATTTCATATCTAGATGAAGTTAAGATTGGCTGAAATAATGGAAGCTTAATCTAAAAAGAATGAGTGAGAGACTCTATGGAGAGATCTATGGAAGTGTTTGCTGATGAATAAATTTAAATTCATTATTGAAAACTGAAACAGCTAGCATTTATTAAAATTAGCCTACAACTTTACATTTTGGAGGAAACTTTGTGTTCTCTAAGGGGAAAGTGCTGATTTGTGAACTATTGACAGTTTAACTCCTACTTGTATATATCTTCAAAATTCACAGTAGAAATGTAATTCTTGTTTTGTTATTCATATTTCCAGAAAGGAAGACTACACAGAAGGAAAACATTTCTTCCTCAATTAAGAAGGCTTTTAAACCTTTTTGCCTGAATTTCACTAATGCCTCATTTGGCTAAATCAATCATGTTGTTCTACCATTATATTAAAATGTACTTTAATAACAAATGTTTGAAATCATAAGTGACATTTTTTTCTAAGATGCATTACTAATAAAGTAACAAGCGCTTTCATCTTGTGTGAAACAGCTGGACCATGACGAGATCACATTAGCACTAATTAAAATGATATTTTTTGTGCAGTTTTTGCTAACCCAGCTTCATTGGACTCAAAAGGATTTTTGAAATCCATAATAAAGGCTATTATGTAATCTTACCATGATTCTCTTGAATCAGGCTACTGTCTAATTTCTGTGTAACGATATTTTCTTAAAACTCTCACTCAATAAAATCAATATTAAGTTTTTACTCTTATAGCTCTTTTTTCAATATATGATTCTCATTTAATATAAAAAAATTAAAGCTTTAATTTATTTTGCTTGATGAACAAGAAAAATATAATATTAAAGGCAACATTTTGCAATGTTTCTCTTTTTCCTCACTTTACTGGGTCCCTGTTGTTCCCAACGTATAATTTGCAAAACATATTGCTTCAATACTTACAATGAGAGAGGCGGCCCAGCTGTGGGAGGGAGAGGACAACAGCCTCCAATATTACCATAATAATCTGCCTAGAGTCCCATGAGCCCTCTGGTATATACAATTCTCTGTACTGCAGGCCCCAGCTGGAGAACATTCTCTTGACATGTATGCCAACCTTTGCCTGCAGGCAAAATAAAAAAAGGCAGAGAAGTAATCATGAAAATAAAAAATCTTGTCAACGGCATTCGGATGCAGTTCCCATGTTTTTGCTCACGTAGGCAGGCATTGTGCTAACAAAATGATATGAGACTTTCAAAGACTGCAGCTGGTATGTATTTAGATCTGTTAAAAATGTGCTATATTATTTCCACAATCCTAAAATTTGGGGCAGGGAGGAGGGGCTGTGGGCAGTGATAGTTTAGTTATTACTGTCAATATATACATCAACTTCATTTACCAACTACAACTTGGAGGATTGCTTATTGGAGCAATTGAACATAAAGGAGCAACATTACCATATTGAAGTTAATCATAGTTAGAACTTTCAAACAAATATTGTTTGGACCTCTTGGCAAATGTGGGTAGGAAGAATATGAGCAGTTGCTAATTGACATACTTTCCCATAAAATTAATATTGTATCTGCCTCTAGAAACTCAATCTCAACTGAAATTATAGTCTCCTTTAAAATAAAGTGCTGAAAGCACTGCTTGAACAAATCATGTGTGTTTTGAAACTGAAAGTTCAGATTGGGTTATATGTTACTTCAAAGGAAAATAAATTCAATAAGCATAAAATAGCCTCAATTAATGTTGTCAAATTTGATATCTTTATTACAGCACTAAAAGTTCTGAAACTTCATTTGTTGAAATAAGACTTCTCCGAAAAAAGAGTTGTTCAGGATATATCTTCAGTCACAAATGTTCTAAGTATTTAATCTTGGTAGTAATCCTCCAGATATACTAAATGGGTAAGAAAATGCCATTATAAATATAGGATATTAACTTTCTTTGTCAAATTAATCTTCTAAATGCTAGATGGACTGGAAAAGGGCAGTACAGTATTATGTTATTCTTAATGATTGCCAAGAAGTGTTCAATTTTACTGTCTTTACAAATCTGGTGATGATAAATCTCTACTTCACAGATTAAGAGACAGATTTAGATAATTTAGAGGTTGTAGCACAAGTGAGTTGTTAGTACAGTAGTTACTGATTACTTATTGGGGCAGATTATACAAATACAGTTTGTAATTATTATGTGACTAGTTAATGTTGATCTCTCCCACAAAATATATTCTATGTGAAGATAAGATCATTTTATTTTATTTTGTTTATTAATTCACCATTTTATACTAAGTGAGTATTACATATTAGGTATTCAATGAAAGATTGAGTGCTTGTATGTAATTATTCATTCATTCAATCAACAAATATTTACTGAGGCCTAGAGTATATCCCAGTGAATAAAGCTTGACTTCATGCCACAAGAAAAAACAAATAATAGATTTTTAAAACATAGAGACAATCAATGCTGTGTTAAAAATATATGCTTGTGTTAAAAAATACAAACAATAGAAAAATCTGACAAGAAAGAAGACAGAAACTGTGTATGGGCAGGAGTCTATAAGTTGGTGTGGCTATAAAAGACCTTCATGCAAAGAAATTATTAAACAAACCAGTGTTATCCACTGAGTAAAGCTGAACAGGCTCCCAGAAGGTTTCTGGTAGAGAGAAAAATCAAAGAGTCAAAATGTTCACCCTATCATCACTCAGGCAAGCACTACATCCTTTACAAAATTATCAGCCCCTTTGAAACAGTGGCAACATCTTTTGGGATATTATCTCTGGGATTCGGCACAGTATCTTATAGTAGATTTTTTACCTATTACCCGGGCTGACTCAGATTCATACTAGAATATGAAGAGTGCAGGAATTACCTACCTACAGGAGTGGTAAAGTAGCAAAGAATGGAAGAGAACAACCCGGCACCTTCTACATGGCTAGAGAGAGCGGTGCAGAAAGGCTGGGCATATAACGCTGACCAGCATTTGGGTTGATATTTCCCTAAACTTCCAGACTAGACACCCAGCTACCCATCCTGGAAGTGACTGCTTTTGGCCCCAAGAAAAAAACAAGGCAAGGTTACATAGAGAACTGTGCTTCTATATCATTATAAGTAGGGAAACTAAAGCCCTTGGTTTACTAAATGGAGACTTATATTGGGACCATTTCCATCTAAGAAAACAAGCACACATATGTCATTCTTATGAAAGTGGTCTTAAAAGGGAGTTCATGCCCCTTTTTATCTGCATTTTCAATTTGTGAAGCTAGATATCCCAGAGTAGCAAATCATATGTGACACTTAGGCAGATGTTTCCTGGAGAGGTCAAAGCCTGCAGTGTCACACAGCATGAGGTAAAGGAACATAGCACTTTCCATAGATCCAGGAAAATGGGTCTTTGGAGACAGAATGGGTGCTCTAGGGAAAGCAATCAAGCAATAATAAGAGGCAGTGGCAAATGACACTGGCAGTAAAGTTGTTGATACAAGTCACGCCCAAAATGGTAGAAAGTACAGATAGCAAAATAAGAAAAAAATTAAAACACAAACACAATTGGAAAAAGTTGTGATCTCATGTTCTTCTGCACCTCCAGCTGTAAGGACTCTTCTGTCTCACCTCCAGCCTCTTGCATAGTTCCCCATGATCCTCTGCTACTAGGACTTAGGGTCAAGACATTCCCTTCGCTCCCTGAAGACTGAAGGTCTACATCATGGAACCCCTGGATCCTGGAAAGTGTCTGGAAAGTGTCTGGATCAAATATTTGTTGCTGAGAAGAAAGTCATCAATTGCATTAGGTATTGATCCCAATCTTTGCAATCCCAGAGATTGCACTGGATCTTTATTAAATCACAGTACTCACATTTTAAGACAGCCTTATTCAGACATAATTGACAAATAAAAATGGTATATTTTAATGTCTACAACACGACATTTTAAAATATACATTGTAAGGACCGGGAGTTTGGTTTAGTGGTGTAAGCGCCTGCCTGGCAGGCGTGAGGCTATGAGTTAGATCCCTGGTGCAAAAAAATAAATAAATAAAATAAAATAAAATAAAATATACATTGTACATGCACTGTGAAATGGCTACCACAATCAATTTAACATATCCATCATCTAGTTACCATTTTCTTCTTTGGGTCTGTGATAAGAACACTTATACTCTGTCAGTATTTTTAACTATATAATGCAGCATTAACTGCAGTCAGTGTTGTACGTTAGATCACCAAAGTTTATTCATCCTATGTCACTGAAAATTTGCACCCTTTAACAAATATCAACCATTTGCTCTTCCCTGGAGCCCTTAGCAACCACTATTCTACTCTTTGTTTCTAAGTTTGACTATTTGAGATTTCACATTTAAATGAAAACATGAAGTAATTGTTTTTCTATGTCTAACCTTCTACACTTAGCATGACATCCTCCATGTCCATCCAAGCTGTAACGAATGATGATTCTCTTCTTTTTGAAGCAGAATAATTTTCCATTTTGTGTTTATAGGTGTGTGTACATTTGTACCACATTTATGCAAATACCACATCTATATATACATATGTGCCATATGTGTGTCCATGGAATCTCTCTCTCTTTCTCACACACACACACACACACACACACACACAATTTTGTTTCTCTAGCCCTCTGTTGGTGGTTAGGTTATTTTTAATATCTGGAAAGGAAGCACAGGTAACTATAATCTTAAAGATAAGCAAATTTAGAAGTAAGTTCTTAATAGTAGCGAAAAGAATCATTAAGCTAATTCAGTAACATATGCTTTTATAATACCAGGAAGTATAGATCAGAGGGTCCCAGAATTGCAGAGAATAACAACAAGAAAAAGTAAGGACATATAGACATAATAATTAGAAGTTTTAATTTAAATATAAGCTAAATGTTTTTCATTGTTATTCTAAGATGGTGCAAATACGTATGCTAATAACACTCCTTTTCTAGAGAATTATCATGTAACAGATAACTGTTATCCATATGCGTGTTATTGTTCTCACTTCCCTCATTCTTTTCAGATGCTAGAAAATATCTCCTCTCTCCTGCGGTCCCTATCTCTTTCCAACTCACATGTATCCTCTGAGCTCCACATAAATTGTCGTCCAGACTTCTCCAGTTGTACTCCACAGAAATTCAAATCCAACTTATTCATAATTCTGTCCCCCCAATCCTTTTCTTTTATGTTTTTGTCTTAGTAAATGTTAACATTAGTTACTCAGGAGAGAAAACTGAAAATAAATCATAACTCTATCATCATCTCTCAGATTCTTTACCCATAATATTATCAGCCACCAAGTCCAATAGAATCTTCCCCCTAAGTAACTCTTGTACCTATCACTTTATCTACAGTTCATTTTTGTGCCTTGGCTCCAAAGCTTGTCTCTTAATCTTCTGCGGATACCTTGCTAATAAATAAATATACCTTGCCTGGAATTCTCCACATCTCTTTAATTTCTCCATTCTTTAAGAACTTGGTTTAATCATAATTTCTTTCTTTTCCAGTCTCCCTCTCTCAATTAAATTGTAAAATTCTTTCCTGTCTTCATAATCTTTAGCTTACCATATTGAATTATGAATTTCAGCTTATTATCTATATGCGCTTCTTGACTATATTTCCTCTTGACTATGACTATGACGTCCATGAACACAGAATAGATTTTTCATATCTGTACACCCTACCTGAAGCACAATGCCTGTTGCACTGCAGATGATCCATGTTTGTTTAGTATATGAATAAAAGTGAGTTTTCATGGATAAGAATAGGTTACATAGAAGGAAAATATGCCACCTATCTCTACATTAGTAACAGTATACTAGAAAATGTAAGAAAACCAGTGCTTCCTGAGTAACTAGTTATAGTTAACACTGGAAGTGTTGATTAAGAACTGGGGAAAGAGAGAGAAAGAGAGAGAGAGAGACAGTGACACAGAGAGATTTGTTTTTGAGCATTTATTTACATACTCCAGAAATCTGTACAAGACAGGGCAAATGAGGGTTTCGTGGACTAGAGTTACTTAGCATACTGAACACAACACATCTTAAAGGAAAAAAAACCTTATGACTGAAAAAAGAAATAAAGAAATTGAACCAAATGGCAAATGAATTCTTTAGAAGTTAATAACCATTTGTTAAAATTATCTGGTTTTACTTTAGCTGTGCGTGATATATTTTCAAGATGCTATTTAAAAAGACTAACTCAGATTTAACCTGTATTAAAATATATAGCCATATCAATTTTCAATGGAAAATATGCACCATTATTTATTTAGTCAAAGGAGAATAAGATACATGTGTTGGAAGTGAAATTGGTTCTAAAGAGTTTGCATAGGCTAAAATGAAGAATTGAAACTGCTTGTCTTAGTCAAGATTTTTTAAACAAGAAGTTCACTTCATGCTCCCAAACTTCCTGCAGTACACCCTCACTTTTTGGAAATCCACCTGGTAGGCCCTTATGCTCAAGAGCTGCCAACTGCCTTTTTCATTCAGGTCTATCTTCTCGGATAGCCCCCTCTAATTCAGATCTCAGCTGTACTATCAAAACTTCAGTCTTGTGTTCCACATTTCAGGGCAAGCTGAAGAAGTTCCAACTATTTTTCTAATAATGGGCTTCAATCATAATATATAAGTAGCAGATCCTTTTGTCCCATTTAATATCTTAATCTTAAACTACTTTTATTGTTTTATCATTTTACTAATGGTTATTCTCTTTCAACCAAATTCATTCTCAGGTCAATCATGCAGCTATCATTTTAGACTCCTTCTTGGTTGTGTTTTTAGTCAGTCTGTCTTACGAGGGTTGGCCCTGTAACCCAGTAATTTATAGGTTAAAAATTTATATTTCTGTTTGATTAGAGCTAGGTGAACCAAGAATGGTAGGCAAAAGTGCAGAATATGACAGTTAAGGCACAATGCAACTAACTGAGCCTGACTTCATATTGGGAGGGTCTATATATGTGTCCCCAAAAGTTAATGACAACCATCTATAGAAAGTCACTCTTGTAAGAAATCTTCAGGAAATTACTAATAAAATATACTAGGAAAACTGGATTTTTAAAGTTTATTTTAAAGTATCAAGAGAACTTCTTTTTTAAGTATTCCTAGAAGTAAAATATCTCTAGTAGAATTAGCAACACAACTTAACAATCATTTGCTTAAACAAATACATTATCTGAACTATATTCAAAATTTCAACCACCTAGCTATTTTCCAAGTATCTCAGGCCCATAGAGCTGGAAGCTCAGCCCAACAACTTTAAAAGAAAGATGTCAATTACAATCATGAAATAGGAAGATCAATTACAATCACAAAATAGGAGGAGGTAGAAGAGGAGGAGGGGAAGGAGAGGAGGAGAAAGAAAAGGCAAAGAAGAGGGAAGAGAGGAACAATGGGGAGAGGACAGTTGGGTTCAGTTTTTTTTTAGATTTTTTTAAAAAGATACACTGCCTATAATTCTTTTTTGTGTGTATGACTTGAACAATTGGTCTCATTTTTAGTTATGCTTAAATATTTATTATAATTATATGAATCACATATTCACATTTCATTAGCCATGAAAAAAGTGCTTGATAAATATGTGTTAATTTGGGCTAAATGGATCCATATCATAACATTGGGCCCATATTACAATAGATAGAAGAGTGAGTTTGGCATAAATTAGGCTAACTCATCTGTATTAGCCATCTACTATAAATAGATAGCTCATGTTACTTCTGAGCAAGAATAAAAAGTCATGATGAATAATCTGTATTTTCTTCATTTTTTCCTTTCCACCAAAAAAGGATTTAAAATGAAGGTGGAGATAACATGAAGGAAAAACTAAATAAAAAGCTAATAAATTTGAACATCTAAATTTCTACATTTTCTTCTGTGTGACCCATCTATTTTTAACAAGAAAAAAAATAGCCCTTCCTTTGCATCGATAAGTTTCTCTTAAACCCTCATCTTTCTGCATCTGTGTGCAGTGTCTCGATTATAATGCTAACATGTAAATACATTCTAGTGGCACCAGCAGCCAAAGTCGACACTAGCCCATCAGTTTCCCTGTGGGTAACAAACTCCGCAGCTTCATGGTGGCTCAACTTTGGAAGCTTGCACAATCCCCACGGGCGAGCAGCTGCAGTGGGAAAATGCTGGAGAAGATTCAATCCTTTTGCAATCAGAGTAGACAAAAGACAGGAGCTGATGGCCATGTTTGTGTATGTGAGAATTTCTTTCCTGACCCTACTTCTCAGTGCATTTTAGTCTTTATGAAATATTTGTCAGTGTTCGGTTTGTTATATTGCAAGAGTACCATGTATTCCCAAGGAAATTATCTAGCTGAATTCTAAGTGCAAAACTGTCAGTGATTCTGTAAAGAAGTCACTGAAGCCAACCACTTAATTAATAATCTTTCATTCTACAAACAGTCCAAGAGGGTCAAGCACTTGCTGATGTGCTGTGTATACAAATTTCGAACAAGATAGAAGGTGCTTATAATACAGCTAGGGAAGTCAACAATTAAGCAATTTAACAAACACTAATGACAAAACAGGGCAAAGTAAATCTGTCCCAAAAAAGGTCAGGAAGGAAAGGAAGGGGACAAACAGTACTATCATGGTGTAAAATAATGAATCCTTCCTAACATTTTCAAAATCTATTTAGGTGAAGGAAGGACAAATTCTTGTAAGCCGCCCTTGTCATCTACTGTAAATATCTCAGCCACTGCCATTGGGCAGCAGGAAATCTGCTATAGATGAGCAGTGCTCTCAAAGCAAACAGGTGATACAGCAGTAATATGTAAATCAGTCAAGAGAAATAGAGTACAAAGGCTATATTTGAAATTCTAGTGCAGAGTTTTCCAGTGACCTCTCTGTAGAAAAGCAAATAAATCTGCTTCAGAAAAAGAGCAATGCACATACCAAAATAATCCATGCTACTCTTTTTTTGATCTGGAAGAAAGCCCTCAGAGGAGATAGACTATATAGTAAAAGTTGATATTAGAAAGCCAAAATGGCATAGTGAATGAGAATATCAAAGTATTGTAATGTACAAAGATAATCTCCTCTCACACATTCTAGATTACTCAAATGATAACTAGAAAATGCTTTTATTCTTCAATAAAGAAACTCATTCCATGTGACTACATGGCAGGTCAAATTCATCTTTTAAGTTAATTGACTTTTCCAGAGGCCCAAATATAGACATTATTACATTTATATGTTTTATATCACTTCTGTATCTTTAACCAAATTTTAAATTAGCTAGATGAAGTAAAGATGCCATACTGCCCAATACATCTTTAATAGCTCTAGCCAATGTACGAATTGTGTAGATTCTTCAGCTCACCTCTTCCTTTTTTCTAAACTGCCCTTGTTCATTTTATCATTATCACTTGATAATTGAATTTCATATTCTAAGCATCCGAATAACTGTTTTTAAAAACTGGAAGCCAGTACTGTGGCATACCCCTGTAATTCTGGCACTCTGTAATGCTGAGACAGGAAGATTTCACGTTTAAATCTGGCATTCTGGAATGCTGAGATAAGATCTCAACATAGTAAATAAGGGAAACCCTATATCAAAATAAAAAGTAACGAAGGACTGGAAATGCAGCTCAGTGTAAAGGTCTTGAGTTCAATCCTCAGTAACACCAGAAAAAGAAAGAGGAGGAGAAAGAGGAAAAGGAGGGGAGGGAAGGGCAAGGGGGTAGAGAAGGGAAGAGAAAGAGGAGGAGGATGAGAAGGACAAATAGATGGAGAAGAAGGGATGTCAATTAAGTCTTTTAACATTTTATTAAATTCTTTTGAAAATGTCCAAGTTCTTTAAAAATAAAAATAAAAGAGTATCATCTATGAGACCAAACCAAATTTGAATTTTCATCAAACTATTACAAAGTAAAAAATAAAATGGTTGAAATTTTCAGAAAAGAAAACCACTACAATGGCCAGCTATCTTTTTTTTTTTTTTTTTTTTTTGTGGCACCAGGGATTGAACTGCCAAACTCCGGGCTTTTTGAGGCAGTGTCGCACTGTGTAGCTCAGGTCAGCTTTGTGCTCACGTTGTAGCCCAAGCCGGCCTCGAACTCACAACACTCCTCCTACCTCAGCCTCCTGAGTGCTGGGATTAAAGGCGTGCACCACCATGCCCAGCTTGGCCAGCTATCTTGACAGTTAATCATTCTAATACTCAGAGATAGTCTCTTCCATCAGGGATGGGGCAAGACCAAGTTATAAATGGGTTTTTATCAAGCTCCTTGGGCAAGGAACAAACGAAACAAGAGAGGATTTGAATTTGGCAGCAGAGGAACATGTGCATCTCTGGTTAACCCTGCAATTTCCCAATAAGCCGTGCAAGAAGAATTCAGATAATGAGATTGGCATTTAACTAGGCAACCTGGAATGTATTTTGACCTTAAAATGAATTTTGACTTTAAGACAAAAAGAATATCAGAAATTATAAGCCTGCAAATCCATGTAAACCAGTGTCTGCATTATGTTTTTAACTCCTCAGTCACAAAGCCAGTTCAAAGATCCAAACAAAAATAAATTTTATCACTTCAAAACCACATCACCGTCACTGTCATTAAAAATCCAGGTATCTTTTTACTTTTGTTTACCCATGTTACTGAAGATTTTTTAATTTAAACTTTCAGAAATCAAAGAAGCCCTAAAAGGAAGAAGATGAAGTGTCCCTGAAAAAGTACAAAATCATATAACAGAGGCGAGTTCTAAAAGAAATTTCTCCAGGAATGTCACAAAGTCATGTAAATGGGGAGAGTATGGCCTTTGGTTCTGTAAGTTCTGGTACATTCATTTAAAAAATGAAGCTATCAGATGAACTTTGCTCCTGACACTATCTTGCATGTCCTCCTTACACCTACATATGGGAAGAAATTTTATCCTGTGATAAATGATTCCGTTTCTGCCCTGCTTCAGGCTTGCTCTTCATCAGCATCCTAGTTATACTGTAGTTTCCGTGGCTGCGGAGCCAAGTCAGCTTTCTGAGGGAACAGCAGCCAGCTGAGGAGCAGAGGTAGCCATCTGCAAAAGCTTATCTGTCTGGGGGAATGACTATTTATTGTCAGTTGAATCAGGAGTGAATCACAACATCCATCATGGTGGTGGCAACGTTATTCATATAATATTTAATAAGTTTATGTAATTGGAACAAGTTTCATTAGTATTTGTTGCAATAAAATGAGAAACAGTTCTCAAAAAATAGGGCATCCAGCTGGAGAATGTAGACCGTTTATTTAACAACGGTGAATACACAACCACAGGCATCTAGAAGCCAGAACAAAAATAAACATGAGCAGTAAAAAGCACAGCAGCCAAAAGAGAGGCTGAGTGTGCAACAATGAAAAAGGGAACTCTAGGAAAAGCTCATCAAAAACAAAACAAAACAAACCAGTCCTTATAATATTGTTTTGGCATTGCAGTATTTGGCATAGTGCTTTGTATTCTAGTTCTTATCAGCACGTTTTAGGCTGTTTGCCAAAGAGAGAGAATATAAAATAATGTCATACTCTCAATATAAAGTATACCTTCTGTAAAAAGGCACGACGAAAATCTCAGTTTTACACTTCATTGTATAATCTGATTTCTACTCCATTCCAAAATAAAAGTTCCTCACTTCCAATGTAGGTGTAAATAAGCTAAAGTATTCAGCAAGAACCAATTTGAAGTCACAAAAGGAAAAGAAGATATTCAAACCTGAAATAATCATTGAACATTGAGAAATAATCCAATTTAAAATGTTTGAGATATCAATAAAAACTACAGGAAACTATTGAGAAATATAAAGAGCTAGGAAAAGATGACAATATTTGTTTCTCTAGTTGAAAACATAAATTCTTTACAAATTATTTTATGAACCTGAAAAATTCTGAAAGATTCTCACTGAATTTCTGAAAGAACTTAGTGAAATGGTCTTGAAGTTTACTTAAAGAATGTAAAAGTAAAAATAGATAAGAAATTTCCCAAGCAAAAGTTAAAGTGAAAGATACCCTACTAGTTTTGATAAAATACTATAAAACTTAAATCATTAACTACTTTGTATTAATAGAAAAATAAAAATGTCAATAATTATCAATTCTTGCAAAAAAAAAGAGGATTTTATATTATCCTTCGGGTTTTTTTTTGTTTTGTTTTTTGTTTTTTGTTTTTTTTTTTTTTGCGGCACCGGGGATTGAACTCACAACCTCGCGCCTGCCAGGGCAGGCGCTTAAGGCACTGAGCCAAACTCCCAGCCCTGGTTTTTTAAGGCAGGGTCGCACTGTGTAGCTCAGGCCGGCCTTGCGCTCGAGTTGTAGCCCAAGCCGGCCTCGAACTCACAATGCTCCGCCTACCTCAGCCTCCCGAGTGCTGGGATTAAAGGCATGCGCCACCACACCCGGCTTATCCTTCGGCTTTTACATTTAAATTTTTCAAAAATAATTTTAAAAGATCAATAAAATATAATAACAGTTTAAAAGATAAAGGAATCAATATTAACAGTTTATGTAAAGATTAGTACAAGTAAAATTTTAACATGCTATAAACTGAATGTTTAAAAAATATTTAAAAAAATAAATTGAATGTTTATGTTCTCCAAAATTCATAAATTGAAATATTACCCCCAGTGAATAGTATCAGGAAGTAGGACAAATGTGATTTAGATGCATTCATGAGGGTGAGGGCCATTGAAAGGGACTGTCTTTGTAAGAGTCACCAGAGACACTTTTTACGCCCTGAAAGATACAATGAGAAGTCAACAGTATATACAATTTGGCTAGAGAAAGGCTCTGACCAGAGCTCAACCATGCTGACACCTTGATCTCCAGAACTGTGAAAAATAAATGCTTGTGGCTTAAGCTACCCGACCTATGAGTACAGCAATCAAAAATGAGTTAAAACTTGTTAAACCATTGATCAATGAAGAAGGAATGAAATATTTGAAGTATTTCATTAAGATTATGAAATAGGAAGAAAACATTAAAATGGAAAAGGGAGCTAGGGAGGAGGGGGGTAAAGGAAGGGAAAAGAAAAAAATGAGAAAATAAGGGGAAAGTGGAAACAAAGCTTCTGTAAATAAGGATGGGGAGAAGGGCTGAAGTGAGTGTAGGGGATGGGGGAAAAATCAAGTTATATCATGTACAGGTACAAATTCCCTATAATGAATGGGATCATTATGTATACTTAAAATGTACTAACAAACTTAATTAATAAAAAAACTCACTAAGAAAACAAAGTATGTATTTAGGAAGAAATTTTTTAGATTCCTCATACCATACACAAACACATCTAAAATTTATATACTTGATCTCAGCCAAAAGGCTGAGAGGTGATTATATTTCAAATTTCTTTCAGAGATCTATGTTAAATAACTTTTAAATATAGAAAAATTAAAGAAATATCTTAGCTTTTTCCTTTTTTTTTTTTTTTTAATTTGGTATTCATTTTGTTTAGTTTTGTTTTGGGTGTCAAGGTATTGTTATGTTGACAAGGTTGGCCTCAAACTCAAAGTTCTCCTGCTTCAGCCTTCCAAGTACTGGGATAACAGGTGTGTGCCTTCACACTTGCCTAAATAATATCTTATTTCTGAAGGAAGAAATGCTTTCTAATCCTTAAGTAACTGAACAAAAACAAAACAAAAAAAAAATGTCAATGGCTTTAGATTTATCTTTAAAATAGTTTTGTTTAGAACTTGTTCATCCAAAAGATCATTAAGTTAAAACAGATGGCACAAATTAGAAAAACATTTCAGAACTTTGTAAAATGAGAATTCTCAATAAATAAGGAATTTATACAAATTGAACTAAGAAAGTATTATCCATGCTTCAACACTAGTGTGAGAAATGAATGTGAATATCCAGTTCATAAAACAAGAATTTCATGTGTCTGATAAACATGAGAAAAACGATTTGACCCCATTAGTCATACAAAAACGCAAACTTAAATGAAAATAAAACTTCGTTTCCATATATCTGACAGCAAAAATGTTTTAAAATGTTAATTATTTACATAATGGGACAAGTAAGCACACATTGTCCTCCAGTGTTTGTGGGCATATAACTTAGTACAACTTTCTGGAAGCAATTTGTCAGTTTTAAGAACTTTATACTGTTTCTTAAAAAGGAATGGCTAACTTTAGCGATCTGTCATAAAGAAATAGACCCAAAGTGATCAAAGATTTATATACAAAGATGATCATAGCAATACTACCTATCTTAGAAGAGTGGCCAATAATGAGAAAATTGCTAACTAAATTGTGGCATCTGCATAAGGGACTAGCGGGAATTATTTTAAAAAGTAAGGGAAGGGGCATAGTTCAATGTTACAGTGCTTATCTAACACGTATGGGACCTGGGTTTGATCCTCTGTACTGCAAATTTTAAGAAACAATCACAGATCTTTTGACAGAGACAATCCCAATATATTTCTTAGTATATATATATAGAAGTAAAGGACTGGGAATATATTTCAGTGATAAGTGTTCACCTAGCACGCATTAGGCCCTAGAAAAATATAGTATCACTTCAAGTATTATAAAAATGACTGCAACAAAAATATTAACCATATTCATCTTTTAGTTGGCAGGACTAAGGTTAGGATGAAGATTCTACTCCGATGAAAATGGTAGAAGGGCACACAGAAAGGATTTGTTTGATGTAGTGCGAAAGATACCAGTTTCTTCTATCTTGTCACTCTGACACCAGTGAGGGTTGCCTTCATTCCCATGTAACAATGCTTAGTCCTGTGATCCCATTCTAATTAGTGGGAAGGAAGGAAGCAGGAGTTAACAAGCACAATCTTTCCCTTAAGGTCACAACACCAAAATCTCATGCATCACATTCACTTGTATCCCATTGGTCAGAGTTTCATCACACACATACAACTAGGTGTAAGTGAGACTGGAAAATTAGAGGAATTACTAATGGGGTAATTTGTGACTAACAATTCCATTACTATAAAAAAGGAATACTAGAACTTTAGGAGATAATTTCTACCACCGTTCGCCTCTTTAGTCACTCAAAGATTTATGTACATCTTCATGTACAGAGCAGGTTATCTTTCCATTTCCCAAGAGACAGTACAAATGTTTAATTGAATTATTAAAGTTATTTTTATGTTCAGGAATTCTGGAAGATGCTCAGTCCTCTCCATCAGATTGAGATGTGGATCTTCTTGGTCTCACACCTACAAACGAACACAAGATATTTATTTCTTCCACCCAACAAATACAATGGTGAGATAAAAACAAGCTAAATGCGGTGAAAGTTTTCATTTGTTATTTATATAATCACTGCAGTGAAAACAAAAAGGATAGGTATAAGCTTAGGAAACCATGTGCACAATCTGCATACTGAAAGTTAAAAAATGCTGAGAGAAATCCAACGATATTTAAATATATGAAAAGACAGACTATGTGCATGGTTTGAAAGAATCAACATAATAAAAATGTCAATTCTCCCCAAATTGATCCATAGGTTTAATGTGACTCCTATCAAAATCCCAACAAGGAATTTTTCTCTGTTCTTGTCGGTATAGATAAGCTTATTATAAAATTTATATGAAAAGGTACAGGTACCAGAATTGTTAATATATTTTTGAAAATAAGACTAAAATGGAAAAACCACTCAGTTTGATATTAATGAATATAGCCACCATAATCAAGATGGAGTATTCGTAGAGGGACAGATACACAGAATAATAGAATAAAGAACTCAAAAATACACACAAATATGCTCAACTGACTTGTAATAAAGATGTAAAAACAGTTCAATAGAGGAAAAGTGATCTTTTCAACTAATATCATGGAGCAAGCCTTAGACAAAAGAAAAAAAAAATCTCTCAACTTATTTTAACCCTCACATCTTACACAAAAACTAAGTCAAAATGGATAGGCTTAACTGCAAAATGTAGAACTATTAAACTTAGAAAAACCTGGGAGAAAACATTTGCAAAACAAAAATCTTTCAAATGGCAAGTATCTAAAATACATAAGGAATTCTTAAAATTCAATGGTCAAAAAAACAAACAATCCCATTCATGAAATGGGCAAAAACTGTAAACAAACACACCATATATTAATAAAGAGAATATATGGATGACAAATAAACACATGAAGAGAAGTTCAACATCTTCCATTTAGGAAATTTAGATTAAAATATTGTAAGATAACACTCTATACCTATTGAGATAGATAAAATAAAAACAATGGTAATGTCAAATGCTGATGACAGAAATTAACTGTATCTTTTTGAAGGTAATAGTTACATTGGTCTATCCACTTGATAAAGTCCTTGAACTGAACACTTAAGATTTGTATGTATCTACCACATGTTTACTATAAAGTCACTTTTTTAAATGTGATTATATCCAGGAGCGCTAGCACGTACCATAATTCCAGCTACTTGGGAGGCCAAAACAGAAGTATTACAAGTTCAAGGCCAGGCTAGGAAACTTAGAAGGACAATGTCAAAAAGTAATAAATAAATAAATTAATTAGTGAAAAGGGAATTGTGATTAAATTCTGTGGTAGAGTACCCCTGGGTTTGATCCCTGATACTGCAAAAAAAAAAAAAAAAATGGAGGGAGAGATGAAGGAAGGAAGGGAGGAAGGAAGGAAAGAAAAGGAGAAGAAGAGGAAAAGAAAAAAAGAGGAAAGGAAAAGAAAAAAGAAGTGATTGGTGATTATGAGGTTGTACTGAAAACAATCTCTGTATTTCCCCTTGTATAGGATCATAGTGACCACAGCATTTCCAGGATCAGTCTATGAATGGAGCAGATTAAGGATAGCTGCTTCCCACATCTCCAGTCAGATTTGGATCACCTCATATTCATCTCAGAGCTCTTAAATTATTTACTCATTAACTCAGTAAATATTTCTTGGATCCCTACAACATACCAAGTACTATTATAGGTAAACTCTTGCTCAATATTTCAAGACTGGTGGAACCTAGAGAAAATCTTGTCAAGAATAATGCCTGACCACGTCACCATCCCAAATACAGAAAAGAAGACTGTGGATGTGAAAGAAAAGAAATAGAGGCCACACACAGGGACAAGCCTCACTGACACATGTCATTAAATATTTCACCACCTTCTATAGCCAAGCACTTTGTACTAGTTCTGTGGACTGTCTAAAAGCATAGCAGAGACTTTGCATATTTCACTCAGACGGGAAAAGAACTTCAAAGAGCCAGGTCCTGATGTATAAATACAAGATAAAGTTTTCAAAAGTGTCTTTGTTTTTTCTCCTTTCTCTTTCTTGTATTTTCCTTTTATTATTTGCTTTGGATTTTTGACTCTTTCTAAAAAAATTTGCTGTCAGCTTCTCACTTCCTGTCTTACACTGAAAATATTTTAAATATTATGAAATAAAATTTATTTAATTTGTAAACGTCCTTTACTGAACCTCACTCCTCTAAAAAAGGAAATGCTATGTGGAAATATTCTTTTGTTTTTTTTTTTTTTTGTTTGTTTTTGCGGTACCGGGGATTGAACTCAAAACCTCGCGCCTGCCAGGGCAGGCGCTTAAGGCACTGAGCCAAATTCCCGGCCCTATGTGGAAATATTCTTAATTAGTGTAACTGTACAGGAAAGGACCAAACATGAAAAGAAAACAAATACAAATTTTAAAAAATATCATTGGTAAAGAAAAGTAGCTAAGTGACACGGTGACCTCCTGTCAAGTTTAAAACAAGAAGCTAAGACATCAAGAGAGAACTGATCCGCCTTCCGGGGGCCTGGGCCCTGCACGGACCCCCGGAGGAGAACCAGAATGGGCCCGACCAGGCCACAACCCGCTGAGCCCGCACAACGCTGGCACGCGGGCTAGGAATCAAGGATATCAACCCCCCTCTCCCTACCCCATAAGCAACCTGCTGGCTCTGAGGTCTGGGTAATTGATAGCAACTGAGGAACATTGAGCAACTAAGTGCTAGTATTTTTTCGTAGATTTTGCAGGCCTCTGATCAGCACCCTAAGTGTCTCTTGGAAGATGACAGTAGGCAATGTGGCAAATACAGGGGACTCTCTTCTGGCTTGTCTTCGAGGACCAATATGGTCCTCACCGTTTTGCTTTACTCTGGTCATTATTATTATTATTATTTTTTGCTTTATTTCATATTCTGTTTTTATTAGTTTTATTCTGTTTTGTTTTTGGTTCAATTCTACTACACCTGTTGGAATGGTCAGCTAATCTGAAGATAACAAGACATACTATAGTAGCTATTGTACTCACATTATTGATCTTCAAAGTTCTGTACCAGTTCTACTGCTTTGTTTTGATTGACTTTATTCTGTTATGTTCTGTTGTATTTTACTATCTTTAAAATAAAAAAAATTTAAAAAAATAAGAAGCTAAAGGGTATAGAGCCATTAATATCATTACAAACAGTAAATCACATAGTAGAAATGATACGTTTGCATGACATGGAAAAGTCCACATTTCAAAAGCAGAGAGCATTATTTAACAACAAAAAAGTTCCTGGTGAAAATATGAGCCTAATAGTATGAGTAATTTTTCAAGTAGCTGTGAAATCTGTCCAGAAGATTTAATTAAAGTTTCAGGAAATGAAACATGCCAAGACATCATTATAAGCAATCATTTCTTAATACCTGGTTTACTCACATATTGAGGAGGTAAGCTTTCCCACAGAATATGACCCAGCATCTTTGCTTTAATGATTACATGGTAAGTGAATCATGAATGGGATCTAGATTGCCTGGCTCTTAGTTTAGTAGCCTGGCTCTAGAACAAAGAAATATACTTTGTCTATACAAAATATAATTTTTGCATTTAAGAGTTCTAAATGATTTCATGGGTCACTTTTCCCTAATAGCGGCTTAAACAATAATTTTCACTGTAGCACATCCAACTAGCTTCCCTTCTATGCAACATATGCTTAATATTGTTGCTAATTTCTCATATGACCAAAGGACATCATTTAATATTGAATTTTAAAAATACTTTCGAACTCTTAGGATCCATGCCATGATTTCAGAAAGGATAAATCAGCATATTATTTTCCAAGGAAAAAAATCAAAAGCTTTACATTTTAATATGTAAAATACAATAAAGCTACTCTGAGATCATACTATCAGTACTGACTTATAAGTTAGTTGTTATAGATAATCAACCAAAGAGCTTAGAGACCCCCAAATCATTCTATAGGAGGCAAACTGTCAGTTTCTTTAGAACCCACTCGTTCATGCCCAGCAGGAGACCTTGCCCTAAATAGGGACAGAAAGCTTGCCTTAATAAGCTCAATATTTCACATAAGCCAAAGATGGGATTATTTAATTTAACAGGAAACAAATATTGCAAAAATACAGTCAAGTAGCATAGCTTCCGTACTAATGGTGTTGCTACTTGTATTACCAAATAGAATTCCAATCCACAGTAAACAGGGCCAGCCTAAAATATCAGTGGCATAATTTTGAAATCATATACCATAGAAGATCCCACTGCATAGGAAGTGTTACCCAGGTAAATGTCATCTGTCTCTGAGGGGTTTTGTTTTTTCTTTCTTGTTGGTAAACACAGTCACTATAAGAACTGTCATCCAAAAGTTGGTCTTCCAGCATTTTTAAGAAACTCACATAGTATCAGCAAAGTATATAGGCCCATTGAAGTTATTGATAGTGCTAATATAAAGAGGAAATTAATAAGTTGTAATAATACTAGGGTATTGCTAGTGTAGATGTGTTAGTTCAATGTTAACCTGTTTTTCATTATAGTGAATAATCTATTTCTTATTAGGAATTTTCTATTTTAAAGGTCCGCATTTTGTAAAGTTGTAATAGGAGTCAAAATGTGGATATGGGGGAGGGGGACAGCCACACCCAAGCCTTTCTCTGTGAGTCAGCGCCATTCGTGGACTGCGGAGGAAGAGGACCAGACCTCACCAGGAAGTGATCCCGGCAGGGATACCATATTGTTTTCATTGTTTTGTTGGGTTGGGTTTTATTCTCTTTTGTTTTGTTTGATTATGTTAAAGTTGATGGCATGAGCAGCTATTTGAAAGTCAGCAAGACATAGTATGGTAGCCATTTTGGATTTACTATTGGCTTGTTTTGAAGTCCTTTATTGCATCCATTGTTTTATTTTTATTGTTTCTATTCTATTCTGTTTTGTTCGATTTTTACTATGTCCAAAGGTATCTGCAGCTATTCTGAAGACAACAAAAAACATTATGGTAACTACTGTTGGTTTCATAAGGTCTTGAAGTCCTGTATCACTTATACTGATTTATTTTGATTGGTTTTATTCATTTTTTCCCCTTGGTTTTATCCTCTTTAAAATAAAAAAAAATGTGGATATGCAAAGCTTCTGGAAATAAAAACTGCTTCTTTCATAAGTATAATTTCAGTAAAATGGACCTAACTTTGGCATCACTAGTAGACTAGTATAAAGATTCTACTAGGCAAAGGCAGTGGTAGCAGAATAATAACATTGCCAGGCAGAGGAGGCACATGGTAATACTCACAAATAAGGTGCTGAAAATCCTCTCTCCAGAATGTCTTCCTGGTTTAAGGCTAACTGGTTAATTCTAGCATCACATTTACATATTTTGGTCTGTTAAACTATGGTCATACAAAATGTCTGAATATATACTTACATGCTTTCTAAAGAATGAGTCTAAGTTTATATATAAGACAGACCAAGGTTTGAATCTTGGTTTGGCCCCTAGTAAGGTGTGATATTGAACATCTGACATTTTTTAAAACTCAATTTTCCCATTTGTAAACCTGGATAGTAAGACCTGCATCAGCAACTTATTGATATGACTTCTTTGGTATAACCTGACAGAAACCAAGCTCTTTTTGGAAAGAAAATGCTACACAAATGGAAGTTCCTTCTCTTTTTATTCCTGATAGAGATCAAGATTTCTATCGCTTTTATAATTCCTTCACAACTTAAAGAATTCTACATACAATGAACCCTCAATAGTCCAGAATGACTATATTAAAATGTATTAGCAAGATTGTAAATATATAGGCTTCAATTACTATCTCCAAGTAAAGTGAATTTCTATGGAATAATTAGAACTACAGATCCACCAAAAAGATTAGTGATCAAGTTAAGGAACAGTAGAGATTTGTGGCTTATGTTGAAATAAATGTTAATGGATTAACATTTTATCTTAAAATCAAAAGTTTGTCCTCTTCCTTTTGTGTCTAAGCTATATAATGCCCGAATTTACAAGCATACGGTAAGATTAACAATGGAATTCAATATTGATTTTTGCTCCTCTGAAACATATAAAAAACAAATCTTAATAGAGAGCTTTACATCTTAATAGTTTGTCTAATTACATCATTTGGAATAAAACACTTCTCTCTATTTTAAAATGAGTGTAAAAAAATCAGTATCCTCTCCCTGCACTCTTGTTCACTGCCACAACATGATGAAATCATAATATGTTAACTACAACTTCAAAACAAAAGAGTGTCAAAGTGTCATCTATATTGGCTTCATTGGGGCCCACCATGAGATTATTGTTACAATACGAACTATATTTGCATACATTAAAGAGTGGAAAAAGTAACACTATGCATGCTAAATAGTTGTTTTTCCTAAACTTAAATATCTCAGGTGGCCCCCTGTTATTCCCCAGTCTCTGAAGGGCATTTTTCAACATTAAGAATTGCCTGCATCTAGGCAATTATTTGTAAGAACTCGAATCACCAATAGCTTTGTGTTATTCTCTCTCTCTCTTTATTTTTTTGGTATCTATTCTCATGGTGTAAGGCTGCCTTGAGAGCTGAATCTTTGTAAATTCATGTTTTCTTGCTATTTCTCTCACCTCCAGCCAGCCTCTCCCTGTTGCAAAGGGCATGTGCTAATGACCCAAGTCACAAGTGAGTATTTAAATGAAAAAAGTGAAAAGGCTGTAATCACATTAATGAAATGAACAAGGTGGGTTTTAGGCAGAAAGTCTGCAAGTCTTTGAGTAGTAGCCCTGTTATCATTAACACTACCTCTTCTACCTCTGACCTGCTGTCTTGTTGATCCATGTATACAAGTGTATAGATGCTGTTAGCTTGAAATACCACAAAACATCCTATGTAGAAATTGTTATTCATTAAATACACGGTTCTATTTTAAACCATACTTCTGACTGTAGGCTGGCATTTGCCTGAAAATAGGTCACTGAGAGTTACTGCAAATGAGGGAAGTTCTCCAGAGGTTAAAAAAAAGAAAAAGGAAAAGAGAAAGAAAGAAAGAAAGAAAGAAAAAGAAAGAAAGAAAGAAAGAAAGAAAGAAAGAAAGAAAGAAAGAAAGAAGGAAAAAGAAAGAACGAAAAGAAGCAAAAATTAATTCTGGAAAACCCTGGGAACTTTGTGCGTGTCTTAGTTACTTTTTTGTCATTGCTGAGACGAAATACCTGACGCTCAAAGTTAATGTAAACAATCATTTTGAAGATAACGATACACAATATTGCAAACATTGTCTAGTTTCTATCATTCTGTTTTGTAAACCTATAATGTTACTGTTGTGCATTTACTCTAGTCATTTGTTTGTCTCTTTTGCTTTTTGTCTTTCTTATATGTGTCTTTTTTTCTCTTAAATTAAAAAAAAAAGTTAGGGAAGGAAAGGTTTATTTCTTACAGTTCTTGGGTGTTTCAGTCCATACACAGTTGGTTCCAAGGCAGAGTGGCATGACAGGGCCACGATTCATGGCTGCCGCAACAGCAAGGCAAACCAGCAAGAGAGGGAGGGTGAAGACCTGCCTTCCTCTCACCATTGCACTGTATGTTAGTTCCACCCCTGGGTGGGTGCAACACTCACATCACCAATCATAAACACCAGACCCAGCCCTGTCCATGATTACGTGAAGCTTTGAGGGGGACACAGGACCATACCCATGACAGTGGGTGTAGGTCTTTTTCAAAGTAGCAGCATTGTTGCTATCAGGGATGTGACCTTATCAACAATGTGCTGGACCAAGCCTCCAAATTGTGTTGCAGCAGAGGCATTTCCAGTAGACCACTGCATGGTGCCATCCACTGACTCTAGGTTCCATCAGCACTGTAAATGAAGAGGATAAAAAAAGAATTAAGATGTGTTATACCTATTTATCAACTCTCCACAAGGAATGTAATCATTATATACTTGTCTTGGTTACTTTTCTCTTGTTGCTGGGACAAAATAGCCCATACCCAAAATGAAGGAAGGAAAGGTTTATTTAGTTCACTGTTGTGGAGGTTTCAGTCTATAATTAGCTAGCGCCAAGGCAGGGTGGCATGGTACAGGGGCAACACTTCAAGGCAGCAGCCAGCAAAAGCAGCCAGTACAGAGTTGGGGTAGAGCAAGTCTCTTTTCCTCCTTTATATTGTACAAAGGCCACCCCTCCTTCCCTCCAGGGTCTGTGTAGCACTCACAAAATCTCCTTGCCCTCCTCTTGCACAGGATGAGGATGTTTAAAAGGTAAGAACCCTGACCCCCTGCTGAGTCTCTTAGTTAAACTTCTAAACTTCTCAAGCTGACATAATGTATCAACCATAACAATACTGCAAACATGGACTAATAAAAAAGTTTTAAAAGAAAGAAAATAAGCATTACAATGAGAGATGCAGGATATACTCTAACATGTATAGTTATATTGCTAGTCACTATTCAACCTTGCATAACATTCACTAGAAAATGTTCAACACAAATCACATTAAAGGAAATACTACCTCTGACTTACCTTTTCTTGATAGTACTTTAAAATCATGGAAAATATAGGCCAAACTGAATGTCTGAAACTCTGGGTCTTGTTGCATAGAGAACTTGCTCTACTCTCTCTAGCTTCTAGCTAAGATAGATTGCTCTTGCTCACAAACTAACTTGAAACTGAAGATTTAAAACAAAGGAAACCCTCTTTGAAGATTTTTTTTTTTTTTTTTTTTTTTTTTTTTTTTTTGCGGCACCAGGGATTGAACTCACAACCTCGCGCCTGCCAGGGCAGGTGCTTAAGCCACTGAGCCAAACTCCCGGCCCTGGTTTTTTTGAGGCAGGGTGGCACTATGTAGCTCAGGCCGGCCTTGTGCTCGCGTTGTAGCCCAAGCCGGCCTCGAACTCACAACGCTCCTCCTACCTCAGCCTCCCGAGTGCTGGGATTAAAGGCATGCGCCACCACGCCTGGCTTGAAGATTTCTTAGTTGGCTCTAGATAACTAATTCTCCAAGTTAGCTGCACATTTGGAATCATTTGAAGCATTTTCTCAGCATTTCATGGAGAGACCTTGGTTTCTGTCTTTAGAGATTTTGATTTCCTTTTTATAGGGTGCAGCCTGCACAGATTCATTGGATGATTCAGTAATAGAGAAAAGGTCAAGAAACACTGCCTTGGACTAGTGGTTCTCAAAAGGTAATTTGCCTATGAGTCACAGTGTTGGTTGTCCAGGATTCAGTAGCTCTTAGAAGGGTTTCCTAGAGATGCTCACCCTATGAATTTGAAGACCCAGCTTTAAGTAGGAAGGCTTTAGATCAAATGACAGTTCAGGCCATGAGTTATCAAGTGCCTTTTATCAATAACCTGAATCGCTACTTCTAACAAGAGTAGGAACTTTTGAGGTGAATGTGTAATGATGTGTGCAAATAGTATATATTTATTTTTTGCATGAAGTTTAAAAAAGATACTAAATTATAACAATAGCCACTAAATCTGGCACTGGGGTGTAATCTGACCCTACACATTGATTCTGTTCTACAGACAATTTAACATACAAAAGTATTTATTTGATATCAGTTAGAGGTTTATTTTCATAAAGCTATTACTTCGAAAATGTAGGTCGAACCTAATAATAATGCTACTGAAAGTAGTCATAAATGTAATGGTATTAATTAGGCGGTAACGTATCATCATAATAATTTCTGAATTCTTATTATTGTGCCAATAGAAGTATGTACTACTTTATCCCCAAATTAAAAGATTAGAAGCAGGCTTTTAGATATCTCCCTATCAAGCAGTAACAACCTCTCTTACTTTAATAATAAAGTACACATACCATATTTTACATGTATCCAAATATTTAAGTGGTTTGTAAAACAAAAACTTCACACCACTACTGAGATCTAAAAATAAGTCTATGCTGGTAACTGGGGAGAGTTTTCTGCCAAATAAAAAGCAAAGAGGTTAGATTTAGAAGAATAGAAGAATAATATTTTTCACTTCAATAATGATAGCTTATTATGTGCCATGCATTTGTTTTGAATAGTATATATTCATATATAATGCTTATATATTTATATATTATAAATAAATTTGTAGTATTTACATATAAATATTTTTTGTTTTTGTTCTTGGTACTGGGAATTGAACTCACAATGTTGCATTTGTCAGGCATGCACTGTACTACTGAGTTATATCCCTGGCATAAATATTACATATAAATTAAATATAACATTATTTAACTTTCCATAGCATTCTATCAGATAGATAACTTTACTGTGCCCCTTTTATATCTGAAAGGCTGTGACAGAGAGAAGTTAAGTAACTTATGAAAGATCAAAAAGCTAAAAATGTGGGAGTTAGGATTCATATTTTCAAGATTTGGACATTTGTTTTTACCCTCTTTGTCATAATGCTTTTCAAGGACAACAAACCCTTTTATCTGAAAAAAAGAAGGCTGCAATGCACTATGATCACTCTGTTACTCTCTACTTTCTCAATAAATCAGTTCTGTAATTTCCAGAATTACAAGTGCTCATCCCTTCATAAACAAGTAGTGCGTTTTTGAGGCAATCAAATGGCTTATCTGATTCCCCACCTTTGGTTTTTCTACTTCCTTTGGGAACTTTTAATTCCAAGTGGCTAGGAACAGGGAGAAATTGCTTGGCCACAGGATTTCTATCAATTACTATCAGTGGTCCCTGGATAAACAAGGAGGGAGGAATGGTGTTGGGGCTCTGAAAAGTAAGACACCTGAAGGGTTGTTCTGAGGGGCACCTGATCCAAGGAAAACCCTCAGGAGTTCTATTACACAGAGGAAATAGTTGAAGTCTCTGATCATTTGGAAATTTAGCTTTCCCTGAAGCTTCTGGTGAATGCAGAGACTTTCAGCAAAATGTGGAGCCTCTCAAAGCTAAAGTGGTGTCCTCAATCAGCAATCAACCATTGCTGATAAAAACATGTCACAGGCTAAAAATAAAAAGAAACCACTTTCACTGCATGAAAAGTTAGAGTACAACAATAGAAATTAAACAGTAAAACATTAGGTCCTTGATAATTAAAGATGGCAATAAGATAGAGGTTCACTATCATTTCTAATTTTAAGAATGGTCTGGAAATCTTAGCCAATACCAAAAGGCAAGAATGAGAAAAAAGGCCATGCACAGGCCGCTAAGAGAAGAGTCAGACACCAGCCCTTTTCTGTGAGTCAGTGTCGTGTGCAGCCTGGCACACAGGCTTGGAGACAAGAAGAACCAAGGTGTCGCCCCCCTACCCACCAAGCAACCAGCTGATCGGGAGAAACACAGGCTGTGGTGATGACTATTAGAGTAAAATACAATTTAATGCTTGTAGTGTTTAATGTTTCACTGACTTTGCAGGCCTCAAGCTGGTAGCCTGATCATCTATTTAGAGGTTAACGATATGCAATGTAGCTTCTACAGGGGATCTCCTTCTGAAGGTGGTAGCAATTGTTAATTCCCTGCTATCTTGTTTTGAAGTCCTGTAACATTTTCATTGCTTTGCTTGGTTGGCTTTTATTCTGTTTTATCTTGTTTGATTATATTGTATTTGATGCCATGGGCAGCTGTTTCAAAAATAACAAACTACATTATGGTAGCCATTTTGGGTTTACTATTATCTTGTTTTGAGGTTCTTTATTGCATTCATTGTTTCGCTTTTATTGATTCTATTTTGTCCTGTTTTGTTTGATTTTGCTATGTCTTAAGGTATGGGAAACTATTTTGAAGACAACAAGAGGCATTATGGTGACCATTATTGATTTCCTGTTATCTTGTTTGAAGTTCTGTCACACTTACACAGTTTTGTTTTGATTGACTTTGCCCTATTTTGTTTTGCTTGGTTTTATTCTCTTTAAAATAAAAAATTACAAAAAAAAAAGAATGAAAAACAAGATGTGTACATGAATTGCAAAGGAAAGAAATAAGAATAGAGAAAAAGGTCCTTATTTAAAGATGGCAAGATGTTCATTAAAAAATCTTTTAAAATATGCTATTGAAAGATTGAGGTTTCAATAAATTAATATTTAACTGAATAAAAATTTATGATACGTATTTTCCTTCAGATTATAAAATTAAATGATAAAGTAGAGAAAGCATACTAAATAAGAACAGAAAAAAGCATTATAAGACAACATATAAAGAAAGAAGAGGTGCCCTTCCTGTGAGCCAGCAGTAACTGTGGGCTAAGAGGAGAAACAGGATGCACCCTTCCTGTGAGCCAGCAATATCTGTGGGCCAGGAGGTGAAAGCAGATGTGTCCTTCCTGTGAGCCAGTGATAACAGTGAAATGGGAGGAAAAACGGGAAGCGCCCTTCCCATGAGTTAGCTGGCGTGTAGGCTGGGAAACAAGAAAAGCTGAGCCTTTCCACCCCACAAGCAACTGGCTGATTCAGAAAAACACAGACTGAGTTGACAGCAACTGAGGTACAAAACTAACTTAATGCTTATATTGCATGATTGACTTTGCAGGCCTATAGTCAGTAGTCTGAGCATTGATTTAGAGGACAACATGTGTAATATAGCAACTGTGGGGGATTTTCTTCTGCCATTTTCTTGAAATACAATATTGCTCTCACTATTTCATTTGCCTGTGTTTTATTGTTTTGTTTTATTCAATGTTTTGTTTTGATTGGTTTTATTCTGTTCTATTTTGTTTGATTTTATTATGTGTGATGGTATGGGCAGCAATTTTGAAGATAACAAGAGGCATTATGGTAGCAATGGTTGATTTCCTATTAACCTGTTTTGAAGTTCTGTATCACTTTCACTGTTTTGTTTTGATTGGATTTATTCTGTTTTATTTTGCTTGGTTTTATTCTCTTTAAAATAAAAAAAAAAGACTTACCACATAAAAACATTTTACAATTCAGAAACAAACAAAAGCATCCTGGTAGCAGGAGCAATGTAAACAAAATACATACAGCACAATGGGAGTATATCAGAGTTTTCTAAATAGAAATAAAAATGTAAATTTTAAAATGTGATGCATCAATACCAATTTGATAAAAATATTTTAAGACATAACATGTGTCAAAACCAATAGAATATACAGTACCAAGAGTGCACCATAATGTATACCATAAATTTAGTTGATAATGATGTGTTAGTACAGGTTTATAATTCTAGCAAACGTATCACTGTGGAGTGGGATATCAGTAGTAGAAAACACTGTGCATGCTTGGAGACAGGGAGTGTACTTTCTGTACTTTCTGCTCAATTGGCTATCAACCTAAAGCTGCTCTAAAAATACTTCTTTTCAATAACAAATTGATAAAAGATACTGCTATTCAAGTAATTTCACGTTAGGAATTTTAAAGATATTGATACAATTTTGGTTCTAGTAATGAAACCTAAGTAATATGTTAAGAATGCAGCAAAAACATATGTCTGAAGGTGTTTAGTACCACATTATAATGGTAAAATACAAATAACAAAGAAGACAAAACAAAATCTAATTTTCAGTGAACATTCCTGACTAAAGGAAATACAAAATTCCTGGAGCAAAAGCACTCCTAGGATATTTTAGCTATTTCAAATTCTTAAAATAAACTATTATATAAACTAAAGGAAGATATATATTGTATATGCAAGTGATTTTAATGCTAACTCAGAAAATTATGATTATAGAAGTATCTTTTTAAAACTGTAGCCGGGCATGGTGGCGCACGCCTTTAATCCCAGCACTCAGGAGGCTGAGGTAGGTGGAGCGTTGTGAGTTCGAGGCCGGCCTGAGCTACATAGTGTGACCCTGCCTCAAAAAACCAGGGCTGGAGGGCCGGGAGTTTGGCTCAGTGCCTTAAGCGCCTGCCCTGGCAGGCACGAGGTTGTGAGTTCAATCCCCGGTGCAAAAAAAAAAAAAAAAAAAAAACTGTATGAAAATTCAATTCATTAATGATATCACTTGGTGGTGAGATTTTGTGTGACTTTTTTTATTGACAGTGTTATTTTTTTTCTGTTTTCTGTGTATTTGGCAAAAAAAGCACATTTATTATTTATCATAAGCTGAGGATATAGCTGAGTGACACAGCCCCTGCCTGGCAAGCGTGAGGCATGAGGCCCTGAGTTTGATTCCCAATACCAAAAAAAAAAAAAAAAAGCATGCATTACATATAGAATTAAACACAAAATAACTATTATTTCTAAAAATTGTTACTCAAGGTTCACTTTTAATATTTGAAAGTCATTTGCCATATCAATTTTTAAAGCATGTTTACATCAATTTGTGAAGAAACTATTAACGAAATCAAACATCTTTTCATGATAAAAATTCTCAGCAGTCTATGCATAGAAGTCAATTTCTTTAACCTGATAAAAGGCATTACAAAACCTTACTTGATGGAAAAAGACTCAATACTTTCCCTCTAAGTTCAGGAAGAAAGCAATTTATGACTAAGATTTCTACCATATTCTTGGCTCCTCAAACTATGGCTTTCAGACCAATAGCATGAGTGAGCATATGTGGGGACATGATCGAAATGCAGAATATTAGGCCACTCCCTTGACCTTTGGAACAAGCATCTGAAGTTTAATAAGGCCCCCAGGTGGTCTATATGCACAATTCAATTGAAGAAGTCCTTGTGAAGACAATCAAAACAAGGTTTGAAACTAGATAACTTTGGGTCTCAATCCCATCTACCTGCAGTGTGGCTTTGAGCAAGTCATCTAACTTCTCTAGGTCAGATTCCACATCTATAATATGGAGAAAATAGTTTCCTTTGTCAGGTTGCTGTAATACTTAATATAAAGTACCTGATAAAATCATGCTCCAAAATGTTCCAGAATGCTAAGACATATGTGCTATCATCATAATAGCCAGAGTTTTTTTAGTAGATAACTAGGTAAGTATAAATGCATAGTGAAAAGTTAACAATCTTAAAACTATTCTCAGAATAAAGGTAAACACAAGATCTCAGGTCTCCTGAGTATCAGACTCCCATACACTGTATTTGACTTTGCTGGGCTCTTACCACAAAACTCATACTCACCTCCACTCTCATTTTCTGAATTGCTGAGTTATACATTCCTTGTCATAATAGCACAGTCATAGGTAGATTAGTATTAGTCTGTGTGTCTATAGAAACAGTACTTGCTTCATTTCTAAAGGCCAAATTGACAACTCCCTCTCCAATCTTCCATATTTGTCTTCCCAAACTAAAAAAGAAAGTTCCTTGTTTCAGTCTTATAGGCAGCTCTAAGAAAGAAGTTTTTAAAATAGTTTATCAGAGTGAAAAATGCAAGGTGGCAAGTGGAAAAGACCTGTCCTGGAACTCAACTTCAGCTCTAAATAGCAATGAGGGGATCAGAAAAAATGAATTCCATCATTCATATTGGTCAACAGCAAAGAATTAATGAGGCTGAGGAGTTAAAATGGGGCTTCTTACTCTTAATTCCAATATTTCAGAAGCTTCATAGTCATCATGTGCTCTTTATATCTGATTTATTACTTTCCTGCTGCTATTTTAGCCACTGTCCCCTTTTTGTCCTTAATGAGGATGTAGAACATTTGGTCACCAGTCATACTCCCCTGTCCTTGTTCTATCATCCCTCACCTTTTTCTTCATCAGCTGTTACAAATTTTTCTTATGAAAAAAATTCTTTTTCCTGTTGCCTTTTACTCAAACAAGATATCAAACTTGTTTCTTTCTCTTCTTTTTTTCCTTAAATCCCTCTCATGCCTCGTTGAGGTTTTTAACGAAAATGTGTTTCTAGAAATAACGGTACAAGGCTCTCATCTGTCATTCTAGCCTCAAATCTAACCTCATAGCTCAGAGAGTTTGGTTCCTGTAGAGCCTGACACCAGATTCTAACTAACACCAACAGGCATCAAGGTCCTCTGTCACCATTCAGTATTGCTCTACTACCACTCCTCAATCCTGGATGCAGGGCCATCAGAGGCAATCACAGCTGAAGGCGAAAAATAAAGATGCTGCAATGAGTTTTTATAAAACTGTGCTTATTTCCATTAAAGCAAGTTGCCTTATATTCTGACATACCTTTTTTACTTTTTCTCTTTTAAAAATGACCTTGCTTCTGTTGGGACAGTATATTAATATTGTCCTTCATGAAATGGTCTTTCTTTGCAAAACTAAAATGGCAACAATTCTCAGTCAGTGTGTTTATCTGCAACTACTACTCAATTTTTTACTGCCCTGTGAAATCTCAAAGTTCGGGTATGAAGGTAAAAGCTCAGAACTTGGCCTCTGTGGTGAAAGCTGGATTTATATTCTTGCTCTGTTATACTATTTTTTGGTGAAGGAAACAGTCAAGTTGCTAAACCTCTTCAAGCTTTTTAATCATATTACAATTACTACAATAGTATCTTTATATGCGAAATTGTCAAATATATAAAAACTACAGACATAGTACCTGACTGAGAACACTCAATAAATAATTATGATTATTGTTGTGTTTCCTCGAGTGTTATTTGTTAAACATTTAAAATGATCTCTCATCTGTTATCAGGATTCCATTTCTGGTTGGAACTCCAAAACGTGGTCGAGGTCAAGTGCCCACCTCTTATTGTAATGCAACTCTGCCAGTCACGTCTGAATGATGGAAGCAGAACCAATATATCAGTCATGCTTTTCATTTCTTATATTCAAATATGTTTTGAAATCTTAAGAAGAGACTGGCCTTTCTGGGGTTACCTAATTCCTAGAGATATCCCACAGCTACCTACCAGCATATCTTTTCAGATTCAAACCAGTCATCCCAAAGGGTATATCCCTGACCACTTCCTTTAACTAATTCTCACACAGTAAACCAATATTTTCCCTGTCCTTAAATTTCTCTGCCCTAGAAAACGTAAAACCCAGAGCCCATAAAAATTTTTCAGACTAGGAATCCTAATATTTCTGTCCTATTCTGCTGTGTGTTTTCACAGAAAGTGCAACAAAAGCCTGTGTTCATGCTTTCCCCTGTCTTCTGTCTCCAAACTAAGCCAGGTGTTGCCATCAGTGTGCAAAAATATTCCCTAAGGAAACGCTCTCCACTCCACTCCAAATTCACTTGGTATTAGTAAATACTATATTAATCTCCCACACACACCACTTACTTATAGAGAACATGTTCCAAGTCCCCAGTGAATGCCTGAAACTAAGGATACTGGAACTTACAGATAGACTATGGCTTTCCCTACATACCTAAGTGAAGTTTAATTCATAAATTAGGCATGGTAAGAGATTATTAACAACAACAATAAACTAGAACAATAATAATATACTATAATAAAAGTTACGTGAATGTAGTCTCTCTCTCTCTCACACACACACTCTCTCTGTTTTTATCTCTTTTTCTGTCTCTCGTTAAGACAGATCCTGATCCAGACTGAGTTTGTCAACTGGTAATTGAAACTACAAAAAGTGGAATAATGGGTAAGAGAGTGTACCATTTCCAGAATGAATGAAGAATTGATTGACTTCCCTAGGACAACTTGCAGGATTGAATATCCTCCACGTAAAAAGTTAAGGCAGATTTAGCTTCGATTGTTTCCCCTGAATTGCAATGACAATCAGTATTGACTTAGAGAATTCTTTTTTTTTTTTTTTTTTTTTGCGGCACCAGGGATTGAACTCACAACCTTGCACCTGCCAGGGCAGGCGCTTAAGCCACTGAGCCAAACTCCCAGCCCTGGTTTTTTGAGGCAGGGTCGCACTATGTAGCTCAGGCCAGCCTTGCGCTCGCGTTGTAGCCCAAGCCAGTCTCGAACTCACAACGCTCCTCCTACCTCAGCCTCCTGAGTGCTGGGATTAAAGGCATGCACCACCACGCCCGGCTGACTTAGAGAATTCTTGAAACCAGGATCCAGTGATATTACAACAGTTCCTTCATTGTCTTGGAATTAATAACAATGCAGAACAAGCAGCATGCTAAGAATTAAGAAGCAGCCTTGCCACTGTTTTGCCCATTTCCTGGAAAGAAACTCATTTCTTATTAATTTACTTTCTGTGTTTGGATAATGCTAAAGTTTCCTTTCAGTTCTTACCTTATATGATTTTATGACTATTACTATCATTTCTTTCCTCCCTACTTCTGACATCATTTCTGAGGTGACACTATGAGGGATGAATTGCTACTGGCAACAGAGAAGACTGAGCAAAATATGTATATTTATTCCATACAAGACACAACTCTCTGACTTGGGAGTTGTGTTCCTTTATACCTCACTGACTTTCCTTGAAAAAGCCTTCTTGGCCAAAATAAAAGTTCCTTGCATTGATCTAAGAAATCGCTTACCCTTCATAGTCTTATACCCACTTTCCACAGCTATTGTGGATGGTAAAATGGAGCACAGAATTTTAGAAACTCTGAATTTCTCACTGTCTTGTTTTATGCTGAACATTGACCAGAATAACCTGCTGAGACACCCCAATAAAAAAGACTGCCTTTACAAACACTTTGCTTTTCCCTTCATTTATAATTGAGGTTGAGCTTGTCAATAAAGATTTCCAAAACCATTCAGCACAAAGCTCTCTGACAAGTATTTACATTCTTTCCTCCTCTCCTATCAAAAGCAAGACTATTTTTGTTACCATTAAAAAAAGGCAATAGCAAGAAATTGGAAGCAAGCCTTAGCTTCCCGATATGGTTTTAAAAGGTACCTGCTGTAAACAAATACATCCTGGACAATGAGAACTTGTCCCACTTCTTCCTCCTGCCTCAGCTCTAGTGATGGGCTCTAAAGGAATTTCTAAAATGTGGTCCTAGAGTCTTTTTGCTCCCTGCTTCTCCTGCTGTGGCTATTCTGTTGTGCATTCTGTGACTTTTTCCTTTCTATCTTTTCTTTCCTTTTTGTAACAAATGATCAGAGAAATTACCGGACTTGGGCCCAGTTTTTTCTATTGTTCTTATTGTATTCTTATAATGATATCCACATTTATGAAAATGATCCTTTGTAGTCTCTTATTAAGAAATACAAAGTAAAGCGGCAACATTCACAAGCTTGTTCCCTTTCTTTATCATCTGTGTCATAGTCAGGCACTACCTGCACAATCACCAAACACTGAAAGTGCCTCTTTCCCTTATTTGTAATGTTTATTTTACCTTGAAACATATGCAAATAAATATTAATTGAACCCAGACTACATAGATCACTTTTTAATTAACAGAGTTCACTGTGCTTAGCGAATATGATGATTAAATAGGACAATAAAATAGCTAATTCATCATAAAATTTATAAGTTCCTCACTTCAAAACATTTCAACTTAACATGCTTTTACTCATTTGAACAATTCAGCCTTGCAGTAAAAGACAGAAAGGCAACTAATGTGAACTAAAGCCTCATATTTGCATTAGCATCAGTCAAGTAGAAGAAAACAACATAACCTATTTTTAATTACATTCAAGGTGTTCCTTCTATTAATCTGGAAATTAGCCATGCAAAAACGAATTCCACTCATGAAATACTACCTTCTGCATATTAGGAAAAGAAATAAAACCAAGCTAGATATAAAGCAATATATGGTGAACCTTTCTTACAAACTCTTGTGTAGTGGTTTCCCAGGAAACCAAAACTCTGCAGCCGTAGCAAACTAAAATGCAGACGTGGGTATTTCAAATAACTAAATCCAATTTTAATTCCTAATGAGTTCAATTCATTTTCTGATTTTATGCAGAATACCATGTTCCTCTAAATTGAAATTAAAATCTGATATCCTAAGCATAAACATTGGTTCTGTTTGAAAATTAACACTGATTCTATCAAATTTGATTTTTCAACCCATATAATATATGATCTCCATAGACTGGCAACTAGTGAACCACCAGGTAACCTTGATCATTGGTGTCTCTCTATGGGCTCTGCTGAATCATTGCCTTACATATTGTGTGCCAACTCTGGAACAAGCACAAACATATATTTCCCCTCCAAACGTACCACTTCTGCCAAGAAACTAACAGATGCACCAACAAATGTTGCAAGTCTGCCTATTGAACGTGGAGCTCATTGAATTTCTATTGCATTTCTCCCGCACAAGTGCATTTGGAGTAAAAAAAGAAATTAAAATGAAGTCAGGTGTCATTCAAGAAAATTACAGTCCCGCAGAGGATAGTTTTGAGTTGCAGCTTTGAGTTGCCATGCTGTGCCTTTCACAGCTGCCTACAGTTCTTGTCATTAATAATCAGTAAATAAGATCTGCAGGTGGGCCTGGAAGGCACCCCGAGCCAAGAAGACGGTAGTTAGGGCTTCTGTCTCTAAGATGGGTGGCCAGGCTCATTTGCACAACCCAGCTTATGTTTCCACACAAAAGTGCAACCCTACTTAGCATAGCTTCGGGGAAGCTGCCACAATACAGGGAATGCTAATTACTGTAACCAACTGGCAAGGATGCATCCAAAATTAAATGGCCTGTGACTGAGCAGATGAACAATTTTTATGGCCCAAAGATCAGGGAACAGGGATAGTTTGTTAAATTAACTGACAGCCTCTTTGGTCTGAGTAGGTGAGTTGAAGTCATTTGAAAGCTGTATTTGCATGAGGTTACATACCAGAGTCTCTCCTGTGTAAGTACAGTTCCCCCTGCAGTTTTATGTAGGAGTATGGCTACATTTAGTACATAAAATTCACAAAGTTCCCCAGTTCAGTTCATAAATGACCAGGAGAAGCTGTTTCAAATCCCTGTGGGACTGATCTTTCACATACAAAGATCTGCTCTTCTTAAATTCACTTGAAACTAATTCATAGAGTTGTGTAGAGATTTTTAGTAAACCTACAGAACTCTGCATGAACAAAAGCTTTTAACTTCTAATTTCCAACATTGATCACACTTAGAAACCAAGCTGTTTCACCAGCATATCAGAAATTACTGTTATTATAGGTTCCTTCTCAATTTTAATGTATGTCTAAGTCTTCCCAGAAAACAAATAACAAAGAAATGCAACCATAGCCTCTAACAATTTCCAGAGTACTGTTTGTAGTGATAACACTTTTTGATAGGACAATTTAAGCCAGGATCTCTCAGCTTCAGCTCTACTGATATACTTGACTATCTGATTATTTGTTTGAGGTTGGGGAGATGGTGGCTGATTGGGACTGAGCTGTGTGTTATGTTTAGCAACTTGCTTGACCTCTACCAACCAGAAGTCAGTTGCAACCCTACCCCCTCCCCACTGTGGCAAGTACAAATACCTCCAGGCACCGTCAGATTAACTCTGGATAACAAAATCACTACTTGGTTAAGAACCACATTTAGTAAATGCCTGTGATACCCTATACCCAAAGCTGTGAGATAAGGAATGAGTAAGGTTTAGAATGAGAAATAATAGTCAGACCTTGACACAGTTTTTACCTAGAGGAGCATATAGTTTAACAAGGGAGACAGATACATTACAGGACATTTTAACACTGTAAAGGATTAAAATAGATATGTATACAGTATTTTCTGGACATACAGAGGAAGATGACAACTCCTAAAGGTTTTAACAAGACTTCTTAAAGGACCTAACTCTAAACTGAGGTTTCAGAATGAATTAAAATTGACCAAGAAAGGTGGAAAGAGAATTCTGGGCAGTGGAAACTGCATGGGCAAAACGTTTGATGTGTAAAGCAACAGAATACATTTGAACTACTCATCTAGGTCTACATAATTGTACTCATTGATACTACAGTTATTAAAAGCACATTAGCATATAGGAAAAATGCAAGAAAGAGTGCTGTGAATTAGGAGTAGAGTATATCATGGTTTTTGGTGTTATAAGAAAGTTCTTCCTGATCACTAATTCTACAAATATTAATTTATTATCTAGTATGAATACAAAGAGATGTGACTCCTTGTTATAGATGCTTACTATTGGTGAGATATCAAAAGAACAGATGTGATTCAGATAACAGTCTAAGTTGCATGGTTAAAATATAACCATGCATCACTCCAGCCTCTAGAACCCTCTCTTCCTATACTAAATTTCTTCAGGAAATTTCAGAATTGCCAGATTCCTGTGACAGCCTTATAGGGAAAGACAAAGATATTAAAGACATGCTGCCTACTACAAACTTATAATTTAATTTGAAAGATAAAAGACAATAAATCATCATCAAATTATAGAAAATGCCAAGGAAGCGTTACTGTCTGGAAGAGACAGAAATAATAGTAGCCTTCTGTAATTAGGCAAGAATTTGACATGGGCATGGAATCTGTATTGATCTTAAAGTATGGGACATGTTAAACTAGTAGTGTATTGACCAGTTTTCTATCATTATACCAAATACTTGAGATATTCAACATATAATGATAAAAGGTTTATTTCGGCTAATGTCATCAGAGAATCTAGTTTGTGATCAATTGTATTACCTTTAGGCCTGTGAGGAGAAAGCACATCAAAGTGGGAACATGTAGTGGAGCAAAACTGCTCACATCTTGCCTGGAAATAGAAAAGAAAAGGAAGAGGGAGGGATCAGAGTCTCATAATTCCCTTTAAGGAGCTTTCTCCCAATGAGCTAAAGATCTCCCCCTATGCCCCATCCTTTAAAGTTTCCATAACTTCTCGATAGTGCCTTCCTGTCTACCAAGCCTCCAAAACATGGGTCTCTGGGATACATTTAAGATCCAATCTATAGCAAATAGAAAAATGGAAAGCATTCTAGGCAATGGAAAAATGGTACCTACAGTGAAACAAATGTTAGGCTTCTATCGCAATGTCTGACATCATTACAGTCAGGAGACATATTTGAGCAAAGTAATGAGCTCCTGCAGGAAAGAAGAGAATAGGAAAACATGGAGAACCTTTAAACTGGAGGGCGAAAGTGGAGAGTGTGGGTGTGGTTGGTATTTACAACTATCTTTGAAAAGTGAGTAGAAAATTGGTAAGAGTTGGGGAATTTGTGTACGCTGAAACAGAGGCAGGAATAAACAGTATATATCCAATATGACTGGAAAGTTCTGCTGTCTGTTGGAGAGTTTCAAAATCATGTGAATGATCTCATACAGTAAATGAAGGACATAACTTACTTGCCTGGCGTTTTTTTGTATTTCATAATAAGCATCATTTAATTTTTTAACATTATCCTTACATACCAGCTACCATAAAGTTACTGGAAAGTTGCTACTTTATTAGAAAAAAGTTAAAAAGTCATTTTTATCATATACTATATCTCTGCAGGCAAATGCCAAACTTCTAGGAAATGATTTCGGCCATAGTCTTCTACAACTTCAATAAAATGACGTTCACTCTTCTCAGCTCCACAGCACAGGCAGTAAATGATGCCTCTGACCACTGATGTCTCTGCCCCACAACCCTTAGGGACATTGTTGCCTGCAGCCAATAGGCTTAGGTGCATTTCTGCCTAGAGCAGGTAATAGTCTAGCTTACAACGTTAGCATCCTGTGAGTTAACTCCTTCTTGGAGTGGGAATCTTTTCTGGTTTTCCTAACACTTGGTGTTAACTTCTCCTTGGTATGGGAATCTTTTCTGGTTTTCCTAACACTTTGTTTAGAAGCACACAATTTTGATTACATATAAAAGACGGTGAAATTGAATTCAAATTTTGCTTTCCTCTGATTCTTTTTTTTTTTATTTAAGCAAAAAAAGATACATATAAAAAAGACAAAAAGCAAAAGAGACAAAAGACAACAGCAAATCCACAACAGTAACACTACAGGTTTACAAAACAAGATGATAGGAACTTGACAATGGTTGCAATATTGTGTATCATTACCTTGAACAGGCTTGTTTACAATAATAGATACAGATACGTAAAATTGATCCAATCATATGAATATTAACTGATCTTTCTCAATAACTAATACATTCAGCAGTATCATCATTTTAATTATCTTACATATAGATATATACAGATTTATGTCTTTTTCCTTTTACCTCCCTTCTTTCCTCCTTTTCCCTTTCCCAATTACTTTTGCTCTGAGCAGTTTCTTACCATTACACAGTATTTATTGTAGAATTTGGATCATATATACTGTTTCAGTTTCTTACACTAGGGACACAATATGGTATTTACACATGTGAGTTTGATTTATCTTACTTATGAGTATGATGGCAAGTCATGTCCATTTACTTATAAAAGTCTCAATGCAATCTTTCTTGATAGCTGTGTATAAAAATACCACATCTTTTTTATCCATTCTTTGATTGATGGGCCCTTGGGTTGTTTCCAAGATCTGGCTATTACAAATTGGGTTGCTATAAACATGGGTGCACAGATATCACTATGGTATGATGTTTTCAGTTCTTCTGGGAAAATGCCCAGAAGTGGGAGAGCTGGGTCAAATGGGATCTCTAATCCTACCTTCATGAGGAATCTCCACACTGCTTTCCATAGTGGTTGCACCAGTCTATACTACCACCAACAGTGGAGAAGAGTTCCTTTTTCCCCACAGCCTCTCCAGCATTTCTTATTGGTTGAATTTTTAATCTTGGTCAGTCTTTCTGGAGTGAGATGGAATCTCAGTGCTGTTTTAACTTGCATTTCCCGAATGACCATTGATGTTGAACATTTTTTCATATATTTATTGGCCGTTTGTATTTCTTTCTCTGAGAAGTATGTATTCATCTCAGATGCCCATTTTTGGATTGGGTCTTTGAATTTTAGCGGCCTGATTTCTTTTAATTCTTTATGTGTTTTAGATAGAAGTCCTTTGTCTGATGGAAATTGGCTAAGATATTTTCCCAGTTTGTGTGTTTTCTTTTCACTGTGTTGGAGATTTCCTTTGACATGTAAAAACTTTTTAGTAAGATGAGATCCAAGTTGTTGATTCTGGGAAGTGTTTCCCATGCAGTTTGATTTTTGTTCATGAGCTCTCTACCTACTCCTATGTCATCAAGATTTTTACCTATTTTGTCTTCCAGCAAATTTAGTATCTCTATTTAATATTCAGATTTTTTATCCATTTTGACTTTATTTTAGTACGTGGTGATAGACACAGATCTAGTTTTAGTTTACGGCATATAGAAAGCCAGTTTTTCCAGCACCATTTGTTAAAGAGGCCATCTTTCTTCCAATGTACATGTTTGGCCCCTTTGTCAAAGATGACATGGCTAAGTGTGTTGTAGTTGTGGCTGTATCTTCTAATTTATTCCATTAATCTTCAGGTCTGTTTTGATTCCAGAACCATGCTGATTTTATCACAGTAGCTTTGTAATATAGTTTCAAGTCAGAGATTGTGATGCCTCCTGCCTTCCCTTTGTTGCCCAGAATTGCCTTTGCTATTCTAGGTCTTTTCTGGTTCCAGATGAATTTCAGGAATGCTTTCTCTAGCTCTGTGAGGTAGGCAAGTGGTATTTGGCTTGGAATTGCATTAAATCTGCATAAAAATTTTGGGAGAATGGCCATTTTCACAATGTTTGTTCTTCCTATCCATAAACAGGGAATATCTTTCCATTTTTGGAAATCCTCTTCGATTTCCTTTTCCAGAGTAATGTAATTTTCACTGTATAGATCTTTTACTTCCTTTGTTAGATTGATTCCTAAGTATTTCATTTTTTTGGATGTTATAGTGAAGGGTGTGGTTTCCCTTATTTCTCTCTCAGTGACTTTGTTGTTTGTGTACAGCAATACTATTGATTTTTGGGTGTTGACCTTGTATCCAGCTACATTACTGAATTTGGTTATTACTTCTAGAAGTCCTTTAATGGATTTTTGGGGTCTTCTATGTAGAGTATCATATCATCTGCAAATAAAGATAATTTTACTTCTTCTTTTCCTATCCTTATTCCCTTTATTTCTTTCTCTTGCTCTAATTGCTCTGGCTAATATTTCCAGAACTATGTTAAACAGGAGTGGTGATAATGGACATTCTTGTCTTGTTCCTGATTTTAGGTTGAAAGTTTTCAGTTTTTCTCTATTTAGTAAGATGTTGGTTGTTGGTTTATGATACATGGCTTTTATCAGGTTGAAGTAGAGACCATCTATTCTGATTTTTTGTAGGGATTTTTTTATCATAAATGAGTGCTGGATTATGTCAAAAGCTTTTTCTGCATCTATTAAGATGATCATGTGATTCTTGTCCTTGGCCCTGTTGATACCATGTATTACATTTATTGATTTGCATATGTTGAACCATGCCTGCATTCCTGGGATGTATCCCACTTGATCATGGTGTATAATCTTCCTGATAACTTTCTGTATTTTATTTGCCAGTATTTTATTGAGGATTTTTGCGTCTATGTTCATGAGGGAGTTTGGCCTGTAATTTTCTTTTTTGGTTTGGTCTTTCTCTGGTTTTGGTATTAGGGTAATACTTGCTTCCAGGAATGAGTTAGGGAGACTTGCTTCCCTTTCAATTTCACTGAAGATTTTGAGGAGTGTTGGCATTAAGTCTTCCCTAAATTTCTTGTAGAATTCAGCAGTGAATGCATCAGGACCTGGGTTTTGCTTTGTTGGTAAGGTTCTACTTACATTTTCAATTTCATTAGCTGAAATTGGGTTTTTCAGCAGTTTTACATCTTCTTGATTCAGCTTTGGTAAATCATAGGTTTCTAGGAATCTGTCCATTTCTTCTGTGTTATTGAATCTATGTGAGTAAAGGTTTTCGAAGGAGGTGTTAATGATCTTCTGTATTTCCACAGGGTCAGTAATGATTTCACCCTTTTCATTTCTTATTGCATGGATTCGAGTTTTTCTTTCCTCTTTTTGATAAGGTTGGCTAGGGGTTTATCAATTTTATTTACTCTTTCAAAGAACCAACTCTTCGATTCATTAATTCTTTGTATTGTTTTCTTAGTTTCAACTGCATTAATTTCTGCTTTAATCTTAATAAGTTCCTCCCTTCTTTGGGCTTTGGACTTGACTTGCTCTTCTTTTTCTAGAAGTTTGAGGCACAGCATTAAGTTGTTTATGTGTGTTCTTTCCATTTTTCTGATGTGGGAGTTTAGTGCTACAAATTTCCCTTTGAGGACTGCTTTCATTGTGTCCCACAGGTTCCAGTAATTTGTATTTGCATTTTTGTTCAACTGAAGATATTGCTTAATTTCTTCTTTAATTTCTTTTGTGACCCATTGATTGTTTAGGAGAGCATTATTTAATTTTCTTGTGTTTATGGGGTTCTTGTGGGTTTTTTTGTCATTAATTTCCAATTTTATTGCATTATGGTCAATTAATATGCATGGAATCATTTCAGTTCCTTTTCATCTACTTAAGCATGTTCTGTGGACCAGTATATGATCTATTTTAGAGAATGACTCATGTGCAGCTGAGAAGAATGTGTATTCTGAAGTTGGTGGGTGCAGCACTCGGTACACATCTACTAGGTCCATTTGTTCACAAGTTTGCTTCATTTCTGTTACTTCTTTGCTGATATTTTGTTTGGTTGATCTCTCTGTGACAGTGGGGTGTTAAGGTCCCCCATTATAACTGTAATATTATTTATTTGATTTTTCATGTCTACTAAGAATTATCTTACATAGTTGGGTGCTCCCATATTCAGTGCATATATATTTATGATTGTAATCTCTTCCTTTTGAAGTTTTCCCCTAACAAGTATGTAGTGACCTTTATCTCTTTTGATCATTTTTGGTTTGAAGTTCACATTGTCTGCAAACATAATAGTTACCCCTACTTTTTTCTGCATTTCTGTTGCATGGAGTATTGTTTTCCATCCTTTGATTTTTAGTCTGTGAGTTTCCTTTTGAGTGAAATGTGTTTCTTGTACACAGCATATTGTTGGATTTTGTTTCTTAACCCACTCTGCCAATCTGTTTCTTTTTATTGGTGAGTTGAGACCATTTACATTGATTGATATAACTGATATGTACTGACTCATCCCTGTCATGATATCTTTCTGTCATTGGTTTTCTATGTTTTCTGTTTAATTATTTGCCCTGCTTAGTGGTTTCCTTTTGTTGTTGTTCTTAGGATTGTAGCTGTCTTTGTCTCTTTCTAGAGTGTCTTTCAGTGTTCTTTGTAGTGTTGGTTTGGTGGCCATAAATTTCTTCAGTTGTTCTTTGTCATAGAAGTATCTTATTTCTCCATCAATTTTTAAAGATGGTATTGCAGGATACATCAATCTGGGTTGAAAGTTGTTTTCTTTCAGGATTTGAAATACTTCACTACAAGCTCTTCTTGACTTAAAGGTTTGTGTCAAGAAGTCTGCCGTGATTCTGATAGGCTTTTCTTCATAGGTGATCTGTTTCTTTCTCTGACAGCTTTTAGTATTTTGCTCTTGTGCTGTATTTCTGATACCCTAACTATCATATGTCTGGGTGAAGATTTATTTTGGTTATGGTTAATTGGGGTTCTGTATGCCTTACTTTCCTATATATCAGATTTTCATCCCATGTCTGGAAAACTGTCTGCTATTATTTCTGCAAATAGTCTTTGCAGGTCATTTGTATTGACCCCTGGTTTTTCATTTATGCCTATTAATCTTATGTTATTTCTCTTGGCATCGTCTTGCAGCTGTTGAATTGTTGTTTCCTAGTTCATTGTTATTTTTAAGAGATCTTTTCTTACATGATTGTAAGCTTCCATGCTGTCTTCAAGGTCTGAGATTCTGTCTTCAGCTTCATTCAAGTGGTTTTTCAAACTTTCCATGGAATTTTTCATTTCCTGAATTTCCCTTTGAATCTGTTTCATGCATTCTATTTGTGTCTTGTATTGTTCATTCAAAGTTTCCATCATTTTCTTATGTTCTTTTTTTTATCTTGCTCTTCTTTAGATACACACAACACTTCTTTCATAGTAATTGTCATTTCATTTTTTAACTGAGAGATTATTTCTGATTTGAGTTTCTCTATAGCTTCATGAAGTTGTTTCTTTACTTCATTTGCTATCATTTCAGAAAGTTCAGTTGTGTGACTCCCAGTATCTTCCATTTCAGTGTCTCTTGGGTTTGTTCTCAGTGGGCTGGGGGATTGAGACTGCCTCTTGCTCTTTTGTTTTGTCATTGTCTTCTGGGCCCTATGTGGCTGGGCAGGCAGCCTCCCGATGGATTGCACTGGAACACTGTAGGTACTGTAGGTACTGGGTAGGGCTTAAATCCTCCAATATTCCTGTGGCTAGTTGGGGATCACCCCCAGATTATGGCGCTGGATCCTTGTGCTCTGTGGTCTGTGGGGCTGGCCGCATTGTCCCCTGATGTACTTTGTTGGGTTGCTCTGGAATGCTGGGCTGGACAAAGTTTGTATCCTCCCTGTAGCTAACAGGGTTATACCCCTGAAGCTTGTTGCTGGGGCCTAGAACCTGGCTGTGTAGCATTCAGAACCCTCCTGACCCAGGTGGCTAGCAGAGATGCAGCCCTGTGGTATGTCACTCGACCTTCAGCCTGGCAGGTTGGAGTTTGGACTCTCTGGGACCCAGGTGGCTAGATGGAGCACACCTTAGAGTGTGGCACCACCAGGACCTTGAGTCTGGCTGTGAGGAGTTCAGAGCCTCCAGAGTGCAGGGAAAGCCTGGGCGAGACCCAGGCATATAGTGCCGGGGACTTGCTCCTGGTTGGGCAGGGTTCGCAACCTCTAAGACCTGCTTGGAAGCTGCACCTCTGAACAATGGGGCTCACACCTTGTGCTCTAATAGGCAGAGCTCAAGTTCTCTAAGGCCCTGCAGCTATGCTGGCCACTCTCTGATGAGCAGCTCTGGGGTTCTGGGCTGGGCTGGGCTCAGTACCTCTATGTCCTGTGCAGCTGGCCAGGTGTTCCCTGGAGGGATTGTGCTGAGATGCTGGGCTGGGTAGATCTCGATCCTTTGTGCTGCTAGTGAGGGTGCACTCCTGGAGTGTGTTGCTGGATCCTCCACCTTATTGGGTGGGGGTCAGAATCTCTGGGACCGAGGCAGGTTGGTGGAGTGCACCCTGGACTGTGGCCCAACCAGGACCTTTGCTTTCCTCTGATTCGTATCTCCAGCACAGAGCCCAGCGCCCAAGTTATAAAACTGAACAAATTTACAAAGAAAGACATTTCTGCCCTTGCTTCTCAAATTTAAGTGTATATAAGAATCACATGGAGATCCACAGCCCAGGGATTTAATAAGTACGGGGTTGGAAACAAATGTCCATTTTTATTCTGATGCTTCTGATACACAACTGTACTTTTATAAAATTTTTCAAGGAATACAAAGCATTGTCTTTAAGGCATATTTTAAAATATTGTGGAAAACTGGTTTCATGAATTTTCTTTCTATGAATTAATTAAATAGTCAACAGAGCAAACTTGTTTTCTCTGAAGTTTTGAGTGATGATACAAATGAGTCAAGAATATTTACTAGTTTAAAATCACATGAAGAATCCTCTCAAGAAATCTTCTACCACAATTCACATGGCTCAGACTCAAATCTCTCCTATTTTCTTCCAAAACTTACATTTTGTAAGGGCCACAGGGACTTCAAGAAAACACTTGTCAAGGAATTTCCCTTCATTGAATAGCAGAGAAACCTGAAATGCAGTGATATGTAGGTTGAATGACATTCTTGGGCGAATTTAAGACCTGAAGGTAACAGTCATAAAACTTTCACTTTACTTGATGTTTCTTCACTCTATGACTTAATCCTTTGTCACATAAATAAACTTTTTTTGCATCTATTGAGTTGATCACGTGATTCTTGTCCTCGGCCCTGTTGATATGGTGTATTACATTTATTGATTTGTGTATGTTGAACCATCCCTGCATTCCTGGAATGAATCCCACTTAATCATGGTAAGCAATCTGATGTGGCTCTCCTCTGATATTAGCCAAGATGGAACAAAAGAATTTGCCTCTTTCCATCAGTTGAAGAATCAAAGCAATAAAGGAAGTGTAAAGCAACAACTTCATCAAAATTAAACACTGTTACTTTTCAAAATAAAATTAAGAAGATGGAAAAGACAAGCCACAAACTGGGAGAAAACATGTGCAAAAACATATCTCAGAAAAGGGACTTCTACCTAAAATATACACAGAACTCTTTCAATTAAGAAAGAAGACAATCAATTTTTTTTAATTAGACAAAAGTTTAAAGAAATTTCACCAAAGAAGATACATGGATAACATGTTAAAATATCCTTCAGAAAACTGCAAATTAATATCATAATAGGTATCAGTACACACCAATTAAAATGACTAACCTTAATGGAAGTTTGACTTTTGTTGAAGATATGGAGCAACTGCAATTCCCACATACTGCTGGTAGAAACCTAAAGTGAGGAATCAGTCTGGAAAACGCTTTTTCAGTTTTTTAAAACATAAGCTTTCCAGTAAATTAGTCTGCCAACTGTAGGAGGGTTGCTGAGTAAATGACAATGGAATACAAGCCCAAACATCTCAAAATAGATCCTCTTAATCTTTTGAATAATCTGCTAGTATTGATCACTTGCTGGGAGAGTGAATTATAATCAACCAACCAGCAGAATGAATCCTGACTTTTTATGCCTATCTCAAGTCTCACCTGCAAGGCCCAATGCTCCAGTGCTTATCCTTGAAGATTCCACATCACTTCTCCAGGTATTGAGCATGCCTGTTGCTAACAGCAGCGTGTCAGCAGGGGCTGTCAGTTGCAGCTGTTTCCCACCTGTTTACAACACAGCTACACTGCTTCAGGCTGAGCTTATGTGGTTTGTCTAGCCACCTGGTCTGAATTTTTCCATCTATCTCTGATAAATGTATTATGATAGCATAAGTTTCAGTGCTACTGGGGATACTAACTATAAATTCTGGTTTTCTCTTTAAAGTTGAGTCACATTTTTGTGAATGTCTCATCATTCTAGGCATTTCTGTTTTCCTGAACATGCTGTCAGGTTGGGTTACACAGTCCAGAAGGTGTATATGGCCTACTTCTGCATCCTCAGTTGACTGCAGAGCTGTGTGTGTGTACATGGGTGTGTGTATAGTTCTGGGTGGTCTTGAACTCACTATGTAGCCCAGGCTAACCTCAGACTCACAGTGATACTCTTGCCCTGGCCTCTCAAGTGCTGGAATTACAGGTGTGCGCTTCCATGCCTGGCTCCAGACCTTTTTGAACCCTTGGATTTACTCAGTAGACAATCTCATTCACTTCCTTTGCTATTTAAAGGGCATATCTAATTTATTCCTGTAATGACTAGAATATTTATGAGAATAAATAACATAATCTAATTCATCTTCTCTCTATATATAGAGTCATATATATATTGTCACTATGTATTACAATTTCCATGACTTTGCTTATGCTATCTCTTCCTCCTAGAATATAATGTCTCTCTTTCATATGCTTACATATGAACAATTCAAATGATGTTTTTTGCATAACACTTAATATAATTCTCCCAGTTCCTAACCTCATTGTCACATATATGAATCTCTTAAAACACAATCTGTGATAGCTAACTGTAATTGTGTGTCAACTTGCATAAGAAATGCCCAACAAAATTGGATCAGCATAGTTCTGGGTGTGGAAGACACACCCTAGGGAGGACTATCACCAGAATGGCATAAAAGGGAAATGAAGAAGGAAAGATTACTTCTGTTTCTTTGTAGCAACTCCAATCTTTGCCTTGAAGATTATCTCCAGGATTCCAACACAGACTTTTCAGCCTTCCATCACAGACCCTTTGAATTTGCATGGGACACTACAGTGAGCTCCAGGACTTCAATTGGATCCTTCAGATCTCTAGGACACAGACAGATCTTTCCCCCTCTTCTACCCCTGACACTGTGGATGACCACTGCAAACCAATTTTGAAAGTTTGTGTATATTTGTATACCTTGCATTAAATTTTTTTTTCTAGTAAGCACTGATTGATACATTATCTTATTCCTTTTTAGGAATTAATTGTGTATATGTGTTTTCCCACCCCTGTTGGATTCTAAGTACCATTAAGACTAGTTAGGGCCCATATTCAATCTATATTTGTTCATGGTGTATTGAGTATAGTAAAAGTTTAATAAACAGTGTTTTCAATCCGATTTTGTCTTCCAAATAGAGACAGCTGGGCCAGAATTTGAATCCTTTCCCTAATGTTTATTAATCCTGTATCCAAAGCAAGCCAATTAGCCTCCATTTCCTCAAATGTAAAGCTAGAATAAGAGCATCTTTCCAGCATACTCATAGAGTCATTGTATTAAGCTAATAAGCTAATGTACTGAAAGTGCTTTGAAAACTACAAAGACTTATACAAGCCAAAAGTTAGCATCTGCACACGCTTTTATGTACTGGAACTAAGAGTATTAGGTACATAGAACCACCACAAAGTTCGAGTAGATCTCATATAGTAGTACTCTGAAGGGCAGAAAAGCTTGGGAAACTGTCCCTGAATATTGGTGTGAGATTCACAACATCTGACATTGGTCTTGTGCTATTTTCATTAATCTATTTATGTAGACACTAGATATATTTGCTAAACCAAATAGATTCTATGACATTTTTACTGAAAGTTAAAAAGAATTTAGAACCTGCCTGATTGAAAAAAGTAACACTGAAACACAGTGGTTAGAAATACATGTTCTGCACCCCCTCATATAATATCTATGTTATTCCAGGCTATGTCTCAGAACCTCTCCATCCCTCCATCAGAGTGTAAAATCTAGGAAGGTAGGAATTTTGTGTCTATTTTATGAATTGCCATGTGCTCTACCCTATATCAGCTAACACATAGTAAGAGTTAAAAATGTTTGTTGAATGAGTAAGTCTCCTTTTTTTTTTTTTTTTTTTTTTTTTTTGTGGCACTGGGGATCAAACTCACAGTCTCACACCTGCCAGACAGGCGCTTAAGCCACTGAGCCAAACTCCCAGCCCTAGTTTTTTGAGGCAGGGTCGCACTATGTAGCTCTGGTCGGCCTTGCACTCGCGTTGTAGCCCAAGCGGGCCTCGAACTCACAATGCTCCTCCTACCTCAGCCTCCCGAGTGCTGGGATTAAAGGCGTGAGCCACCACGCCCGGCTAAGTCTCCCTTTTTTGAAGAATAAAATGGCAACAATCCCATAAGATTGTGAATTAAATAAAAAGTATTGGGTAAAGTTCTTTACAGTAACTTGAATTAAGCAAGTGGAATTCAGTAAGCCGGACATTATTCCTCTATTGAAAACAAACTTAGGGATCATTTCTTCAAATTGAAATTGGGTGGAGCAATAGCACCAAAAGGATGGTTTTTCAGCCTGAATACCCAATCATGGTCACTGTGTACTGCAACTGTATAGAGAACTAGAAAGTACTTTCTGGCAAACATGGTTTGCAGAAAGGTGCCTCTATCAAAGAAAGTATTATTACTGAAGTTCAGAATGTGCAATAATTAAACAAAAAGAACTTACTGATCCCATAAACCAACAACATACGTAGACTTTTTTCTTAAACAAAAAAGAAATCATTTTTCTTAACAAAATGTCTCAAAACTTTTAATGTAGAAGCAAACACACAAACAAGACAGTATTAGTATATGTTGGCAGTAGACCTTTTATTTTATTTTATTTCATTTTATTTTTTGTACCAGGGATAAAAAATCCTTTTAGTTTGAAAGAATGTTTTGATTTTGAAGGAATGTTTCATTAAATATATTTATATCCACAGCCAAAGACTAGTTAGGTAATCAAATATGCATGTTAAGTTACCTTTTCACAAATATTCACATATAGTAAATTAAAACAATAAATTAACTATTTAGATTAAAAGAGAAAAATGATATATAACAGAGGTATAACCAATGCTCAAATAATAACATATAATTAACACTGATACTAACCTTGGCATGATTGAATATACTCTTAAGAGCTCTAGACTCATCTCAGGATCATTCAGAATCACAGAATTATTAAGAATTCTAAGTATAATTCTGTAATAATAATACTGCTCATTGAGCTTTCTGTTGGAACTCTAGACAAAATATACTTGTTATAAAGATAAGTGAAGACAGGCTGCGCGACCCCGGAGGAGAACCAGAATGGGTCCAACCGGGCCCCAACTCGCTGGGCCTGCGCGGCACTGGCTCGCAGGCTTGGAATCGAGGACATCATCCATATTATCCCCCCCTCTCCCCCACCGTAAGCAAGCTGCTGGCTCTGAGGTCTGGCTAAATTGATGGCAACTAAGGTACATAAAGCAACTAAACGCTAGTGTTTTTTCGTAGATTTTGCAGGCCTCTGATCGGCACCCTGAATGTCTCTTTGCGTGATGACAGTAGGCAATGTTGCAAATATGGGGGACTCTCTTCTGTCTTGTCTTCGAGGACCAATATGGTTCTCACCATTTTGCTTTACTCTGATTGTTTTTATTTTTCTCTTTTTTTTTCCTTTATTTTATATTCTGTTTTTATTGATTTTGTTTTGTTTTGTTTTTGGTTCAATTCTACTACACGTGTTGGAATGGTCAGCTAATCTGAAGATAGCAAGGTATATTATAGTAGCTATTGTACTCACATTATCAATCTTCGAAGTTCTGTACCAGTCCTACTGCTTTGTTTTGATTGACTTTATTCTGTTATGTTCTGTTGTATTTTACTATCTTTAAAATTAAAAAGAATAAAAAAATAAAAAAAAGATAAGTGAAGACAGGTGTGAGGAGGAACAGAGTAGGTGCATGTATGCCTATATATCATGAATATGGTATAAATACAGAATACATATATTTCTTTTTTGTCTTGGCTTTCTTTTCAAAAACATTGTCTCTGTTTTTTCTAGAAGCACAGTATACCCTAAACAAAACATTTTTAGTTTAAAAAAGGGTTCTAGACAGTTAGAAATTTAAAATTTTTCTATTCTGCACATACTTTGAATAGAAGAGGTTTGTTCTTTTGTACTTTGAAAGTTTATTTTGAAATGATGTTTTAATCTCTTAAGGATTCATGATTAAATTATGATTAAGATGAAAAATTATGACAGTCAAACACAATGAATTCAAAATTCATTTTTGAGCTGGATTTTTAGCTCAATGGTACAATTTTGCCTAACACGCATGAGGTCCTGGGTTTGATTTCTAGGATTATTGTGCATATGTATATATATATATATATATATATATATATATATATATATATGAATTTTAATTGTAGCTTGTTTTCATTTAACTAGACTGTATCTTTTGATGATTATCTTCTACTATCCACCTACTTTATCAGTTTACTTACATATAAAAACTCTTAAATTTGTTTCATTAATCTATTAGGTATATCTTATATCAAAAGTTGAATATTATATCACCATGACATGTTTTGTTTTCTAAAAATAAAATTCTGAAAGTAAAAGAAATCATTATAACTCCATCAGTTTTTCCCACACCTTAGCTACTCATGGCAAATACTAACCTAACAGCATATACAGTTTTTAATTTTTCAGGCAATGAGTACTCACTTTAAGTCTCCAATACTGAATCTCTATTATGTGTTAAATTGACAAATAATTGGGTATATCTGTAGGGAACAATGTTAAGTTTTGATATATTTGTACATTCTGGAATGATTCAATCAAGATAATTAACATATCCATAAACTCACATATTTCTTTCTTGCAGTGCAAATATTCAAAATCTATGCTTTAAGCAAATTTAAAATATTCAATATGCTATTGTTAACTATAATTGCCATGTTGTAAAACAGATGTTAAAAGTTTCTCCTAAGTGAAATGTTGTACCCTCTAATCAACATCTCCCCAGCACTGTTGTACTTTTTACTTCTATTAGTTTGATATTTTTAGATTCCACATATACATGAGATCATGCTTCACATTACTGAATCTTAAGTGAACTTGCAAATTCTGTAATTGCCTACATTCCACTCCCACCTTGCTTTCCAAACTGGAAATCCTGGAATAATCCCACCTTTCTTTCTCCTTGCCAACTCCCTGGTGACAAAACACACTCTCTTACCCAGTCAGCTTTCTGCAGGTGCAGTCCTTTGAATCTCAGGTCCTTGCTGTCCTTGGTTGTTGCTAGATATCCTGACCATCCTTTCTCAGAGATAGAAAAACTTACTGGATTTGTACCCTGAAAGATGACTTCTACTCAGGGTCCCCATTTTCCTGTGCAGACCAAAGACCTGGCCCAAAGTAATTGCTCCTTACATAGTGGCTGTTGTGGCTATCATACTATCATACTATATACATATAAGTGCCCACATACACACACACACACACACACACACATGCATACACACACATGATGTAAGATCAAAATATATAGTGACTATTTAAATTTTAAAAAGGTTTACTATACTAACAGACACATTTCTATTAATCCCCCTCAAAATACTCCCTTTCACTTCAAACAAACTTATTCTATCATTCTTAGCATGTTCTGAAACAGTTCTGGAAGTCCTCTTTCATATTTATGAGATGTGACCAAAAATAAAAAAAAAAAAAAAGTGGTGAATGCTGCAGCTGAATGCTGTCCAGCAGAAAAGCAAGCTCCTAAGAATATTTTGGTATGTCCCCATCACATTCAGCAGATCTGGCACTGTAGGGCTTCTGGCTCATCCCCAAAGTCAAAATGACAGTGAAAGAGAAACACTTGAAATTGATTCCAGACATTGAGGCACGTGACAGTGTAACTAAAGACACTGACAAAAGAGGACTTCCTGAACTGCTGCTGAATATGTAAGAATGAAGAAATGTGTGTTTGAAACACAGGAGGGTATTTGAAGGGGATTAATGGTGATGTGTCTTTTACTGTAATAAATTTTTAAACTTAAATATTCTCCATATTTTTGATCATGACTCATATTTTTGTGGTGCTGGGCATTGAACCCAGGAGACTTTGTACATACTGGGCAAATGCTCTACCAGTGACCAGCGTCCCAAGTCTTATATTACTGTGTTTGATCAAGTGTTAAATCAAGCAACTAGGGCTCCTTGAAGGCAGACAACATGTCAACTCTAAGTGTAACACAGTTTCTGGACTATAGTGCACCCTTGACAAATAGTTGTTGACTGACTAGGCCTTGGAATATATGTCAAAAAATTCATTAATGGCATTTAATAGTCATGTAGTCTTTGCTACCTCACTGAACCTTAATTTTCTGAACTATAAAGCAGGGAGAATGACAGACCATCTAATAGGGTGTGTTGGAGACAATTTGAGTGGCTCCCCTTGAATGCAGAACAATTGTTGTAACTTTGATTATATTGAGACTTATTTCCTTATATTAATATATACAGAGCTGACTATGGTATTTCCTTCTCTCTTCAATTAGCTCTAAGTATGGCAAATAAGGCTAGCCAAGGTACTGGTATGTAATCTCTAAAGCCATCAGACAGTGTCCTGTTTCCTCACATGGTGATCTCTGTAAAATATGTAGGCACAGTGGGATGGTAGAGCCAGTGAGCTCCAGGAATGTCAACTGGGTCTGAACCTTGAGAAAGAGGCTGTGAGTCCCCAGGGCATAAAGTTTACATATCAGAAACTGAAGTGGCAGCCTCCTAAAACAATTCAGTTGCTACTTTGATTGGGTTATGCAAACTGATCCCTCTGCATATCTTTATCTCTGCATTTTGCAGAGATACCTTTTTCACTACCTGGCTAGCCAGCTCGAGTGACTCATGTAGTTTCTGCCATTCTCACTGTCACTCATCCTCGAGCCACCCCCTTTCTTCACAAGATAATAAATTCTGGGAGAGGCCTAGGATCAGGGCCTTGTCCACACATCCTCATGAGGATTGGACTCAGAACCCTTTGGCTGCCCTTAACTTTGAATATCTTGGTGTCTTTACTCTTGCCATGGGTTGCATTGGAGGTGGTAGGTCGGAATTAACTTGCTGGGATTCCAATAATGTCTCAGTGGAATTATAAATACAACTTCTTGGATTGTGAGGAAGACTAGAGAAAGGATTACAGTACTTGGATTACCGTACTAAATATTTGGGATTACAATAGGGTGCTGTAAGAAGTATGTAGTAGACATTGAATATATGTCTGCTGGGTTACCTTTTGCAGCTCTGCTAGAGTTATTTCTCTGAGAAATAAATTACATTAAAGACTCTTGCTTTTACTCAGTTTTTGCAGAGCCAAAGCAATATATTTGACATTGTTTCTTGAAAATGACAGTATATGTGTATGCTTTTATGAAGTGTTAAAGAGCGAAAGGAATGGGGACAAGGAAGGAAGGTATTCACCAAAGCACCTCTGGATGATAATGTAGTATCTTGTTCAGGGTGGTTTAGCA